>PVJX010010154.1:0-58106 GCA_004027295.1 Dolichotis patagonum
AAAAAAAGAAAAACAACAGTATACACTTCATTGGCTGATAGTAAAGAATAAATGATTAATGTTTGCAATTAACATGTTATGCTGTATAGCATATATAATACATAATTGATAAAGTTATATTACCAATGAATTGAAATTGGAAAAGTTTCAGAAGTGCCTTCTAGAATTCTGACAAGGGAACTGGGTTTGTGTTTATTTTATTTTGTGGCATAATTAAGACAGAGCAGTAATGGAAAAACTGAGGTTTAAATTGTTATGTATTAAATATAAGCTGCCCATGAGATACACATTTAGAGATTTCAAGTAGAAATTGGATCTGAATCTTAGAAAAGCTGTCTTAGCTAAAAGATTTTAGGAACTACCCCAAAGAGATGATATTTAATGCTATAGGAAAAGATTATTTCACCTAATGAAAGACTGAAGTAAAAAAGATTTAGGGAAGCTTTTCCAAGCCTGTAAGAAATTCTGAATTTTGAAATTAAAGTGAGAAAGTAGAATCACCAAATACAACAGAGAAATTGAAATGCAAGAGACAGAACTGAGCAAGTAGAACTAATAAACAAGAAATCAGGAAGAATGTGGAATCTTACCGTCTAACAGAGGGCTGACATTTCAGTATGAATGACAACTATTTGTCAAAAGCTACTTATCAGGGACCTGACCAAGATTCCCAATCTCCCAAATGAGCGTGTGGTGAAGACTTAAATAAATGAGACACGTGGTATGATTTTAGGGCTTCAGGAGGATCAAAACCCTCTTGAACAGTTTGAGAGTCTGGGGCTAAGACAGAAAGCTTCTCTGGGAAGCCCATATTTATTAGGTATTCAAACAAAGAGAGGGGATACTGAGGAAAGCTCTAGAAATGAGCAGGACCTTGGGAGTCACTTGGAAGACTTCTCCAAGTAGTAAATTATGCCAGTTTAGGAGAACGGTCTTATCTTCATGATGACATTGACGGTAGGAGTGAGATGCCTGCAGCTGCAGTCTCTATCTGCTTAATTAATGTGTGAGCCAGGCATTGTCTACTCTGGTCTTATCTTGCCCTTTGAGGTATCTCTGGCCTCACAGGCCGCTGCAGGCCTCAGCCAGGACCAGTGATTCATAGAGGTTCACTTACTATGAATCAGCTCCTGTTGCCAGGCAAGGGGCTGAGGCCTAGGACAGACTCACAGATAAACACAGAAAGCCAGTTAGTTAATTTTAAATCCTGCTCAGAGCCACTTCTCAGTGTCTCCAACAGCTACTGTACAGGCAATTGAAGTGGAGATGGCAACCTGTTCACTGTGATTCAGCATTTAAAGGTTGAGCCAGCTTGACCACAGGTTTCAGGCGGACTGATGAGGATGTAAATTAACTTCAGGTAGAAAGCAAAGCACCGAACACAATAAGTTTTGATAGTGCTTTATTTTGACTAAGAAACATAGCACAAATATTAAAGCCATTGGTGCATTAAACTTGAGAGCCAAGTGAGATTTATTTGAATAAAGATTCTCCTAGAATTTGACTTTGTTTTGTGAACTGCATATGTATAAATAATTTAAAATTAAAATTAAAGACACAAGTAATTGCCACTGACAGTGAGAGATACAATTTCTTTAATAGATAAATTCAGACTGAACTAGTTCACAGATTTGGTGATGAGAATAAAATAAGACTAAAACCTACCAGGCTGTTGTTTGTTTGTTAGATAGCATATATCTTGTATGTCTGTGTTTAGTGTGGAAAAGAGAAATGACTATGAGGTTTTACAGTAGAAAAACTACAGTACAGGGAATGGGTTACACAGATGATGTAGAGGCTAAGAACCCATTTCAGAATACTGAGATGACACAGAAACTCTAAACAGCAAGCGTCAGCATCACTCTAAGACTGATGGGCAATAGAGGAGGAAGTGTTAGCTGACTGCAGAGGTGAAGGTCACAGGAAAGAAGCTGGAACAGAACAAGCCTGCCTGTGCCAGCAGGAGAGAGCACTGCCTGAGGCGTTGGTCTATCAGCGGGTGTCCGATGAGAACAAGGTCAGGCATCTTCCTGCGAGGGCTGAGATGTCTCTCCCTGGCTTCCCACTGGCAAACCGGGAGGCAGCCATTTGGGAAGGGAACCCGGAAAGCTAAGCTTCAGAAGTTATTTCTGTGCCACGTATACTGCCTGAGTGGGTTTTTAGGGAAGTAGATTTTGAAATAAACAGGACCAGGGTGCCATGAAGAAGAAAGTGACCTCATTGGTGTAAATTGAAGAGAAAGAGAAAAAGAGAGTAGAAAGTTTACCAAGGAAATATCACAGTACAGTGGTTGTCAACTGAGTGGACTTAAAAGAAAAACAAAAAGGAGGACAGTCTTTAAGTTAAATCATATAATAATGTCATAGTTTAGGCCAAACTACCAAATATTAACAATATCATCTGATTAAAACTAATAGTCTTCTTACTTTAATGTAAAGAAAAGAACTATAAAAGTATTACATACCCTGAGATAACTTCTACAATGTTCTATCAGGTAATATTTCTGTCATTAGAATTTAATAAATGCAGGAAGTTCTGCTGTAATTTATCTCATGAGCAAAATAAAACTGGAGACCACAAAGCATCTTGTTATTGTGCTAAATTTACCAAGGTTTAAGGTATCTTCCTTATTCGTATAGGTGGGAACTTTCATAAATATAAATAGAAATAATTGGGCTAACAGAGACAAACCAATAGCAGTTGTGTTTCTTCTTCTTTTTTCCCTTTTTTAAAAGCAAGATCTAACTTTGTAGTTAAGACTGGTCTGAACTCATTTTGTAGCTCACGCTGACTTTGAGCTCATGGAAATCCTCCTGCCTCAGCCGCCTGAGTGCTGAGATCATAGCCATGCACCACCACATCTAGCAAACCAATAGCAACTGTGTTTGTTTGATATCAGCATATAACCAACACCTACTGATGTCTTTGTTATTTTATAATGAGGACTTACAGCTTTCTAGATTCTGGACTGTTTGCATACATTATCTAAAACAAAGGCCTCTTTTTTTCTCCAACACATTTGAGAATCTTCCTTATTCATCAGAAATTTGCTTCATCTTAATAACCAAATTATTAAAGCAAAGTAAATATATTAATTTTGGTCTATTTTTCAAATCCAGGGTGAAACCTGTGGAAGCATCTTTGTCTCCCCCATCCTGTCTTCTGCTCTAGTGTATTGTGTCTCCAGAAGGGTCTGTTGGATGTTACCTTGGCCAGTATCTGACATCACCGCATCTTATCTTACTGCCTTTACTTTTTCTTTCTGATTACCATTCTTTTTAACTTATCATTGCCTGATTTAGGTCTAAATAGAAGTTATGATTCCATGGATTGGGAACACTGAATGTGTGTGTGTGTGTGTGTGTGTGTGTGTGAATAATCGCTAAATTTATTATGAAATGAGTTTTGGATCTCTAATGTAAAATAAGCTTGAAGGTCATTTTGATTCTTTCCCATAATTAATGATTATGATTCAGTAAAATGTTTGACAGTATTGTTCAATGGATCAGAACGTAGTTAAAATTGCTAAAACGTGTGTATCTGGTAGAAGCAAAACTATGTAGTTTGTCCTGGAAGACATACCAAATAAATTTGTATCCTGCTATTCCATAATGGAAAACAACTATTCATATTTGCATCATCATCCTGAAGCAAATCATTGCAATATATTTCATCCCTCAGTAAATCTAGGTAGCAATACAATATGATATAGTTTTGTTTTTTTGACCAGGAATCGAACTCATGACCTTGTGTTTCCAGGCAGGTATTTATTCCACTGAGCTAAATCCCCAGCAAGAGGTGATATAGTTTTTAAGTGAATGAATATCTAAACATCTCCTCAATTAAGCTTTTACTTCCTGTTCTATTAATATTAAACAGAACAATTTCATGAAAAGGGTCCATTGAAGTTGAAATTGAGAAAAAGAGCAATCATGATTTTCAAAACAGGAAAATTCTGGAATGAAGCTTTCTGAGCAAGATTTATAGCTTTTCAACTGTGGATAGCTTTGTAATATTTAGACCAACAACATGAGAGTTAAGTGTACAGGTATAGATTTATCAGATAATTAATTTATAATTTCTACCAATAAAATTGGAATTAAAATTAGAAGATGGTGTTATATATTGTTAGGATTAGTTATTTGAAGTAAATGATGAATGAGAATGTAATATTTGGATATGTTCATGCCATATGTTTCTATGAGGATTACTGTTATCAAACCTATTTGACATATTTTATCCCCAAATTTTTACAAGATAATAAACGAGTTATTAGTTAGACATTAGAAAAGATTCTCCATAGTTTAAAAAGTTAAGAGTAGTAAATTTAGACTGACTTATATTAGCCTTATATAGCAAAAGAAATACACAGTTTAAGAACTATGGCAAAAACCTCCACCATAGGCCAAAATTCTCAACTACACGTAACATTCTATACTTTTCAAAGACAAAACAGTTGAGAAAATATTCTACATAGGAAATGAAGTTCTAGTATTGACTAATAATAATCTCTTCATAATCTTATGTTATTTAAAGTGCATAACATAAAATCTTAGGTTATGTGAAAGCATAATTGATTAGTTTTTTATATTTATTTACTTCTTGCACAAAAAATAACTCAAACACTGGTAATCAATAAAGTAATTATATTACAATTTATGTTAGATTCCACAATAATCTGCCTGGTTTTCCAAATATTAAAGGAAAAATAACCATGAACCATGCAATAGAATAAAAGTTTTTCCCCCTCCCTCAAATTCATATGTTGAAGTCTTAACTTTAATGATATTGAGAGGTGGAGCGTTCAGCAGGAGATTATGTCATCGGGTTGGATCCTGCAGGAATTGGATTGGCATCCCTACAACAGCAACCCCAGGGAGATCTTTTATCCTTTATTCCCCCATCATGTGAGAATACAATAAGTAATCAGACTTCGGATAGAAATAGGACCCTTCTACTTGATTGCTGGCACCCAGACCTCTACTTACTCCTCCCAGAACCATCATAAATAAATTTCTGTCATATATAAGCTACCCAGTCTAGATGATATAATAAGAAATACAGAAGATTCTTAGATTAAAAAAATTGAGGTAGTAAAAGATACGTTGCCATTAACTGCCTTCGTAATACACCACTTTGCTTCAAACACACTTATTGTCCTTGTCATTTTCTAACATAGTTCTAGAAATCTTTCATGACCACTTTTATTTGTGCTGACATGGCTGCTTGGAAATCCTGTATCCACTCAAAATATTACTGTTCATGGGCATTTTGACTTTGAGAAAAAGCCAGAAGTCAAACAGCACCAGGACTGGTGGATAAGGTGGAAGAAGACACTGTGTAATATTTTTACAAGCCTATTTTTCCATTGGATGGCATCCAGCAGCAGTATTCACTGTATTTTTAAAATCACATCTCATAAAGACACAGAAAAAGACTTCTAGAATTACATCACAGTGTGTCAAGAATGATTGAATAACGATTCCCATTTAAGGGGAGTCTAAACATTAACAGTAATGTTTCTTTTCTATAATAAATATTTCTATTTAAATTTTCATCATATATTTTGATCACATTTCATATAGTACTTTGTCATAGCTTCTGAGAATGGATAAGACAAGCTATGTAATGGAATCTTAAGCAATATAATGTTTCACCTGAGAATCATATTTTTAGTTACTAAAAAATTCAGTTTTGATATTAATAGATTATGTAACAATATATTATTGCATGTCAAGAAATATTTATGGTAATACAGAAGACTGACACACATAAAACATGAATCATACTCATATCTTGAGCTAATAGTCTTATTAAGATACAACATGGCTGTATGTAATTATACTAGGAGACCATAATATCAGCCTAATTTGAGTACTGTAAATGTGTTTAGTCTTCTTCAAAACCATTCCATACTAAATACTCAAGAACCAGTCACAGACCACAACACCAACTAGAAACACTTCTCAGAAACTATATTTTATTTGTTTTGAGTTTTCCTAATTTCTGAATGCAATTAGAACTTTTCACTATAACACGGAGGCTCAGTGGTTTGATATACTTTTGCTGCTTCTCTGGATCAGAGTTTAGTTCTTCGTTCACTCTTGGCTTGGGTTTTGTCTTTGAATTCAGTTTTCCCTAAGGCTTCATTAAGAAACCCTTCTGTTTACTATGATTTAGTCAAAAGATACAAGGAGATTGCAATAAAAGTTTAAAAGAAATTAAAGCAGGAAAATTGGAAGAAAAGGATACCAGAAGACACTTACTAGAAACTCTAATACCACAGATTGTCATTACTGATATTAGTCATGTTGTATAAAATCACTATAAACATTAAATTGGCAAATATGTACATAATCATTGTTTTTAGAAAAACACAGAATTAGTTTACTCTGAGCATCTGGTCAGAATAACCAAAATTTTTGTCGTCTGTTCAATGTGTGACCCTATTTTACCTGCATGCGTTTTTAAAGACATTTTATTTAATTTATACTGTTGATTCATTAATGTTGAATTCTTGGTTAATAGTACTATAACCTATGACTAAACAAAATGCATATGACACACACATTTACTGTGTGAGACACATCCAAGCCTTCTTGCACTTAATATACCAGACAGCACTTTGGCCTTATGCACAGAGATCATTTGAAATCAACAACAAAACACACAGTTTCCACAAGTGGTATTAAATAAGCCATGAAAAGGATTTCTCTTCACAGTATGAGAGCTTAAGTAAGAAGGCAGAAAATGACTTTCTCTTATGTTAGCTAAGAAAATTAGTATCTAGAGACTTAAATTTTTCACTACTCTGACTGTGTCTGAAAATATCAATAATAATGCCATTTATTGATTTTGAGATTTTAGATGAATTTCAGCGAGTAGGCAAATCGGCAAGTATCAAATCTGTGAATAATGAAGATGTATTTATTATGAACACATGAGTGATTGAGAGGAAGGATTTCAGCATGATGCAATCGTATTAACAAATGTATGATTATGGGAAAGTGTGTGCCTGGAGTTTCCCAGTTTAGCAGAAACTAAGAAATAAGAGAAAATCACTCAGGGACAAAGGCTAGGAGGTTTTAGATTCTTGTTGAATTTGGATTTTACACTTAGAACTGAGAGTTTGAAATATTCTATGTGGATTTAGTACATTATTTTCATCTAAATAAGCCTTTAAAACTCCAACACTATAACGTATAATCAAGTAACATCTATAGTTACAAAAATATAATAATCTTGTATCAAATTCTAACCAGAAAATTTGAACCCACTGCAAGTATTTATCGCAACGTAAATACAATGTGGATGATGAGAATCTAAGAACCAGAAGGAACATGTACAGAAACTGTGGCTATTGCTAAAACAAAGGGCTGGAGGAAAACAGAAAAAGTAGTATCCTTATGCCAAGGAACTAGCATGACAAAGGGGACCTGAAACCAGATGAAACTACAAAATAGATGCAGCCTTTTCACTAGCGCCTGTCCATGCCAGGACACCTTGCCAGCACCTCCCACAAACTAACCATTCCAGAAGGCAGCTGACTGGGGCCTAGAAAATCTTCCTATTTAGTTGTAGGGGAGCAGGTTGCACACAAGCTAGCAGAACAGAAAGGTGGGGAGTGATTCCAGGAATGATCAACCCAATACCAGCGAAGAACCTCAGCCACACGTCTGCCACTTCTCTCAGCCCAAACTTAACAGAAAACCTCTAGGTTAAGCCATGCAGAAGCATCCACATCTCTGTTATGTAGAGTAACACACAGGATACTTATGTGAATAACACAATCCATATGCTTTATGCCAAAGCAATGTGTGAGAATAGCAAATGAGTTCAAGAAAGAACACATATCCATATGTGGAACAGCCCAGAGTTAGAGATTTAAATCATGGGCTATTTCATCAAAAGCTCACAAAGCACAAATGTTCTCAGATTTAAAACCACCCAATGAAATGTCTGAACACATTTAATCAAAAAGAATAGCTCTTTAGATTTCAAATTGTCTGCATTTTCACTGAAGATTAAAATGCTATGTATCAAAATATCAAGTCATGATTATTTTCAAAAAGTGTGCTTCTTAACTATACATGTATCAGTTAGCTATCTTTAATTATTTCCCTTATTTGCTGAAGATTTACTAGCTTTTGAAATTTGTCACATGTCAAACCACTTTTATTAATACATTATGGTTTTTATGCCTTAATAATATGCATTTATTTTCTGTTTAAAGATCCTCCCAAACTATTGTTAAAATAATAATAGGAAACAAAGTGCCAAAGACATTTTATATATATTTCCCCCTAAGAAAGATTAGAAAATAATATTTCTAAAATAATCATTCAGAAGAAGAGGAGCTTTTTATCTATTTACAACTAGACCTTATGGGGTTTTTTTTCCAGGATAGTTCTTCAAACAAATAGCTACTGTTTGTAGAATTAAACTTCTAAGTTCATGGCAACTGATTTCAAGTGACATGAAAAAAACTAATATTGACAACAAACAATAATGTTTTACTATTTAGTAGCCAATCATTTTCAATCCTTGAAAAGACAGATTCCAGTTGTACAAGTACTGGAATTAATTATAGCTCCAATATTCTCATTTATGACCAAATTTCCTTTGTCTGGTACACAATATTATAGACATTAAGGTGAAGGTTCTTGAGGGAGTATCCCAATGTAGGATTCTTAATAAGCTAAATGTTAGAATGGTCATGCCCTACTATATGGGTCTTGCACTTGAATTTTACCTTCTCCATAATAAAGTAAGTATGTTGTGAAAATAGTAGGTAAAAGGAGGATAATTTACTGACTATTGCTGGTGGAAAGCTAAATTTTATTTTGCTTCGATATGATGTTTCAGATCAAATTATGTAAGGTGTGGAATTGTAGTAGAACATAGATCTCAGTGGATGAAAGAAGATGAAAGGAACTTAATCTTCTGCTTTTTGCACACTAGCATAACAGGAAGGGCCTAAAGATTACATACTTTGGGGAGTCATTAGGATCCAGAAACCAAGAAGATTCAGTCATTTGTCCATGAGTTGCTTACTCAAATTGGTGGTTGATAAAGTGTCTATTAAACTTCAGAAACCTCAGACAGTTATGCATAAATACAATCAAATTGTGTCTTATGATTAACTATTACTACAGTTTTTCTCTATACTTTTAGGTTTGTAGATAATTATAAAGTTTGGTAAAGTAGTTATTAAGATATATCACAGGTCCACTCAATTATGGATTATAGATGCAAAACACAATAAAGTCATTTTTTAAAATTAATTGCCAAGAAAGCTTCTTTGCCTTGTCATGAGTTTTCAATAAGTACTTGGTAACTTAAATTATTTGAATTCCACTAGTATATAAGTTAAATTTCAGATTCTGGTTTAAATAATTACAAAATGTAAACAGATACAGTATTACATACTTCAAGATCTAAAAATCTAAGAGAAATTGACCAATTTATTTATGCTACCAAACTAGTAAAAATTGAATGAAAATTAATAAAACTTATATGGTTTTCAGTAAAGGCCAATGAAAAGTCCCTGATTTCCAAAACAAAATGTATTTATTTATTTAAAATATTGGCCAACATATGTTTTTATTTTGAGATAGGCAAAAAGTGCCTGACTATATCCCTTCTCCTGTGACAGCAGAAAGGAGCATGGCTTGACTGACACCTGTCATGCCCTTGGTCTTCATTCCCTTTGCCCCACCCGCCACGGCCAGTGAAGTTGGAAGAGCTTACCTCAGTATCCTCTCGCCACTTCTCAGGCCACTGGGATAGCATGTGCAACTGGGTCATCAGCTGCAGTGTCCTACCCCAGCTCTTGCCACCCCAGACGGTGAAGCTCTCTAAAGAAGGGAAAGATGCCCCTCTAACATGGACAGGTCAGATAGGGATCTGAGCCCATTTTTAACAACCCCAATTTACCAATCCCCCATAAACTGTGGTAAACACAGGTAGCTGCACCTCCTAGTGAATCCCTGGTTTACCCTCCTACATTTTTCAAAGAGTTGCAGTACCTGTCAGTTAAATATCCTGTGTTTCAACCTGCTGCCACTATAGCTATGGTTGCCCTTGATGTCCTGCATGCACTCTGGGGGATGTCGCCCATGATTACAGTGGGCTTGAATTTGAACTATGCAGTTGAAATGACATTGGATCAATCAGTAAGCTTAGTTTTAAAGACTTGAATTTGGACCAATTTGGGCGAATGAGCGTGCTCAAATCTGGACCAATCACAAGCCAGCGACTAGTATATAAGTAGCACTCCTTCATGTTTCTCAAGTTGGTCTATTAGTGATCCTGCAAGTACTTCCTCTCTTGTGCTGCAATACTAGTCCTGCTAAAGCAAAGCCTTCCTTAGGTAGACCTATAAATCATCTCTTGGTTTATTTCACTGGTAGGATCAGCTATATATCTACTAAGAATTTTTAAGTCACTTTTTAAAAAAATGAGCTATAAATACGAGGACCAGTTATTCCTGAAGGGCACCAGAGAGCAGCAGATGACAAAGATCAGTGTCACAGTGCAGCAAACAGCAGTACCAACAGACAGTTTCTAGCATTAGTTGATGTTGACTGTCAGCATCAGAGGCACAGAGCTGTAACAGATTCATTGGTGCTCAAAGCCCAAGGATACCAGCAGAGCTTCAGTTTTCCAGTGCTTGATTTCTATTCGAACCAAGCAAAAGAATCTTCAACTGACTGGCAACAATTTCATCAGATAATGTCTAATGAAAGAGATCATTTTCCTTACACTTATCAACTACTTAGACAATAAATAGGTCAGTGCATTTAAAGTTTAAATACAACTTTCTTAGTTGATTATGGCTTTTGGTTTTATAAGACAATAGATTAATATTTTCAATACTTCCCTCAAACCTAATTAATTTTTATAGTAATTAATACATCTTAAATATGTTATATTTTATGTATTCATATTGCTTGAAATATTTAAATTTTATCTTATCTCGGTAGTAGTTTATAAACTTTACTCACTAGATTATAATTTAGAATTCTAAAAGCCATTTAGTAGTTCCACTGTTAGAAACAAGTGGTAGATTTGGCAGATTTCTAAGGTAGTATTACAGATGGCCAATCCAGGCAACACATTTAAAACTAGATTAAAAATTGCTATTAGCCAGGCATGCAGTTACTCAAAAGAACTCCCCACCCATGATTTTCCTTCAGAATTAATCAGATATGTTCTGTTATCTATCTTGAAAACATGAGCTATTTTTACATAAAATATTATTTCTGAAGGAGACAGGAAGTTGAGGCTACAGATGTGCTTTTGGTGGCAGGAAGCCAAGACTTGTAATCATGAGTTAGTATGCCCCCTGCAGTAGCACATTTGCTTCTATCCTTTCCACTTATACTAACATTCATGAAGGCCAAGTCTAGCCACCTTATTTTTCATTTAATTGTCCCCTTCCACCTCCACTTTCTGTAATGTAGTGACAGAAGAGACTTTTGAGTAACTACAGAGAATTCTGTTACTCTGTTTTCCAGGAAAGTCATAAGTTGGCCCTCAATATGGATGTGGACTGTGGGTTCCCATTGGCCCAGCTGAAGATGGGAGCCCTATCTGGCCTAGTCTGAGCCATTTGACCTCCACAATTACCAGAGAAGATCTTTTTAAAATTCTTGGGCCTGCAGTCACAGTCCATGAGTTTTGACTAATTAGTTTCCATTTTTGATTCTCTGTGTGCTGTGTGCTCTTGAACCACGATGCCACAGATCAAGTGTGGGTACCCGTAAGAGAGAAAGAGACCATTCAGATGCCCAACTGGCTGCTTGCCTTTCAGCAGCCTTGGGACTGTCCAGATTATGGGGAAGCACTGGTAGATTCTTTGTTTTGTCCTAAGAGTTATTGTGGTATCCAGAAATTACATAAACTATGTGTCATTGGCAATGCAGCATTGATGAAGGAGTGGTAAAAGTATCATGAACCAAGAAGTGTTAGCTGGGTGATGTGGTCTAACAAAAACAATGTTCACAAACCATAATTGATCATGCTGAAATTTCTGAATGAAACAGAGGCTACAGAACCTTTCTTCTGAGGTAATTAATTAAGAAACTTTATCCATTGTCATTGAACTAGTACTAGCCTTTATCTTTTGTTAAAACATGGTTCATTTGAATTTATTGTTCATAAGCACATACAAGTTAATTACTTTGTGTAGTTGAGTTTTCATTACACTCAATATTTACTCAGTCAACTGTGAATCTCATTCAAATCCTGTGAAAAATTTAGTAAAATTGGTTTGTAAAATTGTTCAAACAGGCCTTATACTAAAAAGTGAAGAATGTGGTCATGAATTCCAGAATAGTCTAATATCAATCACTTGCCAGTGATAACCAACACAGATCCCTTTGTACAGTTTAAGAAGTGGATTATCTTAGCCTAAATAGAGTATAAAATGCAGACACAACTATTCCTGGGGATAGTAGTTATGTTATAAATAGTGAACAAGGTTGATTAGTAAACACAACTGATTGGAGATTTTGAAGAATTTGTAGACATACAATCAAAAAGGGGCAGTAATAATACACTTGTTCTTATACAAGTGTGGGACATTAGATATGTGGGTCGGGTTCATCCTCTGAATCCATAGCCAATGAGGTTGCTTTGGCTAAGGTCACAATCTGAGATATCACTAGTTCAGCAACTGAATGAGACAGAATACTTTTCCCTAATAGAAATCACTGTCTTTACTTACTAGAAATTCAATTCTTTACACTGTAGAGTCATTGACTTATATATGATATATTTAGTATTTTTAAATCTTTATATTTAGCAAGTTTCCTAACACTTTTATTGTAATTGTTTTGGAGTTTAAATGAGGATCAAACTAAATCAGTTCCAGAAAAATTAAATGTTTAAACAAGCGCTATATCTCATATTATGAAATCTTATTAGGTTGAATATCACTACTAGGCTCATATATCTATAAATAATATATTTTATATAAGATACATTATATATTATATTTTATACATATAGCCAACTATATAAGAAAATATCACATGTATAATATATATACTAAATATATACACATATATATTATATATATGGCCAACTACACAAGAAAATCTTTCTAAAATTTTCCCTCATTTCTTTTTTTAAAGGACAGAGTCTCACTACGTTGCTTAGACTATTTTGAAACTTCTAGGCCTGAATGATGCTCCTGCCTGAATCTCCTGAGGATCTAGGACTACAAACATATGACAGCATGTCCAGTTCTCTTCATATAATCTTATATATGCTCCTGGGAACATATTTAAGTATCATATTAATTTGAGATTATTCAGGAACAATGTGCTTTTAGCAATAATGTTTCATATATTATTGAGTTCATTTAAAGCTATGATTCCCCACATGAAGCTCTGCAATGTAAAATACGTTACCTGGGGGCAAGGTCCTGTTTGATGCCCAGTGCCCCCCCAAATAAAAATAAATAAATGAAAATAAAATTCATTACCCATCCTACATTTCTTTTGCCTCCTCAAAGAAGCTCAGCTTGTTACAATTTTTAATTAAGTTTTACTTAGTGGGATGATTCAAATTTTCTTCTTGAGTGGTTAGAATCATTATTAGTTCTTCCTGAATCAGAGTTCTACTATTTATTTTTATTGAGTTCAGTCACAAGATTGTGCAATAAGTACCCTAGAGTATTTCCTTTACTACAAGTATACTCTTTCTTAGCATTAATTTCTCATAAAAGTCAGGATTAGTGACCCTAGGTAGTATGGCAAAACTCTTCTTCATGTCTATCAATCAGAAAAAATGAAGAATTCATAATAAACACATGGTGATTTCAACTTGTAGTTGAGTAAAATTATTTTTTGGGCATCTAATCTAAGCATTCTTCCTTTCAGAAATAATACTCTCATCTCAGCAATACCTAATATAGTGGGGAAAAACCAAAACTTCTGCTACTGAATCACTGGCAGTGGTAGGAAGAGGAGTTGTTCCTTATTGGGGATTCTGTTAGTTTTTGCTGTTAGCAGATTAAGTATCCTGCAGAGGGTAATGTTAAACCAGATTTGTCCAGTGGAAGTTCAAATTGCTAAATCTATACTTAAGTTCCATCTTTGACACAGTGGTCATTTTATCCGTGTCCCTGGTGGTCAGTGAGAACAGTAGTTAGGGAACATGACTGATTAATGTCCACAAAATGAGTCATTCTAACCTCATGATTAAAATTCTGTTCTTCAAGCCTTTGGTGAACATTCACAAGAAAAATAAAATCTCCCCATTCTGAAATTCTGAAAGATCTATCTACATATCTTTTCCTTGTCTTTAATTTTATGCTCAATCATGTGCTTTCTAAGTCTCCAACTGTGCAATCTGATTGCTAACCTTAGCTCATAATTCAGTGTGGACTCACATCTCTGACTACCTCTTTCCTATCAAAATAATCAAACATATTATCTTTTCTAAGCTCTCCACCAAAGTTTTCCTTCATTCTTGTTCTTCTGTCGTACTGTACCGCTTTGGCATGCTTTCCGACATTTTACAGAACCATCGGTACACCATGTCCAAGTTGTTTCTTTCTTGGTCATTGATCATCAGAAATTTTTCATGAGGTGTTGAGAGAGGTAACTAACAGTTGTAGGAGACAAGGATAAGGGGAATTTAGCCTGGACCTACTCAGGACCAGGAACTCCCTTGATTTTTCAAGAACTGTTTGAGCAGGTCTTTATACCACTTCCATTTGATGAAGGGATAATGTCCACAAACAACTTAATGACTTGGTGGGAGAGGCAGCATCAAGTTCACCACGGGAAGTGCATGTGGAAGTTTTATACCTGCTGATCAAGCACTTGTTGCCACCAAGGATTAGCTACAGAGCCAATCAGTATTCACGAGTATGGAATGAAAACAAATGACAGTTCTACCTAGTTATACTTAGTGATCAACATTTTGGTTTCAGCTCTTGATATCTTAGAATGTTTTGGTCTCATTTCCAAAAGAAGAAAATGTCAGTTCTGTCAAGGGACACAAGGATTCCATTGAACCTGAGACTGATAGCAGGCCAATTTGGTATTTTTTCCTTTGAGAAATGGAATGTAATTTCCCTCCCTTCAGTATAAACTGGATTAGTGATTCAAGCTTGTCTATTTAATGTAAAAGGAGTACTTGCTATGTGTTTTCCAAGATTAAATTACTAACCATGGATGCTTCTGTCTTGGGGTCTCTGCATGCTCCTTTCTCTTGACAACTTGCTCTCAGGAGGCCATGAGCCATTTTTCAGGACACTGGTGGGACTCTAACAGCATGCACGTGTGATGAAGAACTAAAGACTTTATGGAAACCCGAACAGATTGAGACCCTCTAAGCAAGATGTGTGACCTCACAAATGAATCTTTCTCCAGTAGGGGCCACAGTTGAGCCAGAAACTTAACAGAAAACCCACAGACTTTTAGCTAGATATGGAGGTACTTTACCTCCATATCCGAGATATGGAGGTAATAAGTGTTTATTGTTCAGTTTTCTAAGTTTTGGTATAATTGATTGTGCAGCAATAGGTCATCAGTACTAACACTAGAATTGACCTAAACTATATTCTCTAAGGGTTGAAGTTCTGTGGTAATTGGTCCTAATCAGAGTGTAGCTCAGCAGAAGATAGCTGAGGATCTTATAGAAGGGTTTGTTAGAACATTAAATGAGCCTCTGCTTTTATATGAGTTGGGAGTGCTATTATGAGGTTGAGAGGAAAATAATGATATGATTTCATATATGCTTAAAACTACCATCTTGTTGTTGGACTAAGAATGGGATACAAGTGACTAAATTAGGAACATATTAGGAAAGTATTGTAGTAATCCGTGTGAAGAGGATACAGCCTCAGACTAACGTCAGTAATGAACATTGTGAAGAATATTTGAATTTGGGTATACACAAAAGTGGAGCCCACAGAATTTATATGTCAATAGTGTTTATAGTTTTTAAAAATTTCCATAGTGCAATTTATCATCTTGCATAATATCAATTGAATTGTCAAGTTTTCAAAACAGGAAAACATGAAGGTCAACATGAAGAAATGCATATGTACTTCTTCCTATAAATATGTTTACTACTTTGTTACTCTTCAGGTTAATTTACATTTTTTCATTTTTTCAATTAAAAAATGTCAAAATAATATTTTATTGAATCCTGGATATATGGTTAATATTGAGTTCTAAGAAGCTTAATGAGATATGCAAGCTAAATCCTTTACCATGAGACTCTTTTATTTGAGCTGTTTGTGTTTAGAGATGATAATGTGACCAGAAATATCATTTTTAACAGAATAAAAATGTGATCTTAGCAACGAGAGTCCCACTAACATGATGTAGGACATAGGAGTTAGCAGTGACTTAATGAAAACCAATGAATCCTCTGTGTAATGTTTTAACGCCAGTGGAAAATACTTCTTTGCGTTTTTCATATAGCATTTTTCTTTCTTCCCCCAAATTCTTTTTTGTTGTTGTTGTTTATATGTTTGTGCATAGACTACTAATACTTAGCATTTCCCTTATGCAAGTATTGATTTTTATTAGCTTCTGAAAATTGTGTATAATCAAGAAACTAGGAACTCAGAATAATTTTATCCTAGTTCTTCAATTTCTATCCTCAGTGTTGACTCAGGAGATTATTGAAAATGTATTATGTCTTATTTATACTTTCATTTGCTACCATGCATCATTCGTAGTTCAGAAACACTGTCATTTTAAGTGGACAAACTGCCAGTGTTGCCTGGCTATGAACTTTACAATTCGGTTTTAGGGTACTTTCATGGGATTTAAGTAGACTAATCTGTCTTAATAAAAAAAGAAAGGTATGTCCAATATCATCGTGCTCCTGATCGCCTCATCAATAATCAGATACTCTTTTATTTCACTTCAAAAAATATTGCAAAAGTAAAGGAAAGAAATCAATCTTTTCTGTACTGATACCTCCAGATTTACCTACAGCTCAATGCTTGATAGGCACTAGCTATTTCCTTTAGCAATAGCTTATGTTTACAAATTTGTTACTGAATAAATTTAGCTTTTACTAGTTTCAATACTGACTCTCTAAGTGATAAAATGATTTTTTAAGATACTCTTTGGTTTTAAGGGGATACCTTTTACATTTTCTCACAGTTTATGTCCATATTTTTATAGGACAAAAATATTTTAAATCAGCAACTCTGAAGACAAGAAAAGTTAAATATAGAGAAAATAGAATCCATTAATTACTGTGTTTCCTAATTCAGAAGCAATTTTTAATGCATTGTTGTGTTACAAGGCATCCAATTGCTCTATGTATATAAGAAGGAGAGGATTAATTTGCTCATGACCCAAAGGATTTAGTCCATTTAGCTTGCTCCCAGGAAGAAGCATCACAGTGGAAGGAAATAACAGAGGAAACCTCCCTTACAGCTCCAAAAAGCAGAGAGAGAAAAGAGGATCCACGGAAGGAGATACACACCCCCAAATGCACTTCCCAGTGACATACCTTTTCCAAAATCCCCACCTATAAACATCTATAAACATTTAGGCTGAATTCTAGATACATACAAACCATGACAGGGACATATTGTAACATTGTTTTCCAGAGCTAGCCATATTTTACATTGAAGTGCTGTTCTAAAGAAGATTATTAGCATCTTTAGGTCAAATTTGCCTATTGAAATGGTCCTGCATGTTTCATAAATTAAAAATATTATGATACTGGCCTAAAAAAGCCACATGCATAGCCTTCATGGATGCAACCCACATGCCCTGTCTCTCAGGCTGGCTTTATGATGGTCTACAGCTCTTCTGGGTCAATGTTCCACATTCCTGGCATCTCTGACTTTCTCAGGGCTCCACTACATTTGGCTTCATTCTCACAGCTTTATGAATTACATTCTCGGGAACTTCCTGCCTGAGTTGTTGGACCTTCATGTGAAATCTGGGCAGAAACCTCCCTAACATCATAACTCTTGCATTCTGTGTGCCCGTCCAGCCAGAATCTCATGAAGGATGCCAAAGTTTTTGTCAGCTGAAGCAGTACCCAGGTGCCTGTGAACTATCATTTAAGCAGCCTTCAAATGACTGAATGGCTGAGCATGGTGAAATAAATCCAAGGGAACCAATTTCTTAGGAGACACTTCTTGTGCTGGAGTGTGAAGGACTCTCTTTTGAAATGAAAATGTCTCATATGCACTATTTAGCTTGCATAGGTGAATCTTGCTGATTCCAGACATGCTCTCAAAAATTTTTTTCTTGTCCCTCAAACCTTTTGAAAATTCTCCTCTAAATCAGTCGTGAAGACTTCTAAGCCATATTGTCAAGTTATAGATACATCAAAGATTCTTCTTCTGTGGTACTAATTTTCTATATTACCAGCACTGAAATGCAATCTCTGACACCCACAATTTTAAGAGTAAAGACCTCATTCGATTCATGGCCACATATGATTCAGTTCATTAATTGATGGCTCTGAATAAGAAACACGCTGGAAGAACATAGCAAAGCAAAACTGCTTGGTTGATGATGGCTGGGAAACAGAGCGATGGAGAGACTACATAAAATACTGAAGGCTATACCTCTGTGACCCACACAGACACACCCAGGAGTGTCCCTTACAAATCTGCTAGGCATTTCTTAAGCAAATAAAGTTCACAAAGCAAGAGTAATGGTCATATACATATATTTTTTAATATTTGGAATTCTGAAAATATGTCCAGCCCTAGATTTTTCCATAGGTGATACTAACCAGTGTTATATAACATCCCTGGAGTATTCTGGGACAGCAATAAATGAGTTTTTACCCTATTTTTAGAATGCTTTTCAGAAATTTTGGATTTTAGAAATGCTAAAAAGGAATTATGAATACTACTTAGAATGCGATGATGGTCAAAGTCAACGCTGTTCAGCAGATACATATATTAACATTTTACATTTTCTTGTAACTACCAAACAAAGAGAAATACATGAAATTAAATTCAGTCTAATGATTGATTTATTTATCCTGGTATATATAAATATTATTTCAACATATAACTAATATAAAGCTACCAGTTGCATATTTTTTCATGTTGCAGCTCTAAAATCTGATGTTTTTTGTACTTCCAAGAACACAATTCTAAAGCTCAAAAGTTGCAAATGTCTTGTGCTATCATATTAGGCAGTCAGCCTATGTAAATAGAGCTTCATATAATGTAACATAGCAACTGCACTGATAAAAAATAAATTTACAACATGTATATTTCTAGAAGTCATCATGCTAAGTGAAATAAACCAGAAATAGAAAGACAAATACTGCATGATCTCACTTACATGTGGGATTTAATGAAACTGAACTCATAAAAGATAAAGATAGAAGGATGTTTACCACAGGCTGGCAGCTATGGGGAGGGAAGAAATGAAAAGTTGTTGATCAAAGAGTATGAAATTTCAGTTAGACAGGAGCATTAGGTTTTGAGATTCACTGCACAACAGGGTGACCCTCGTCAATAATAATGTGCAATTTATCTCTTTTTGTGAAGATTTTCTCTGCATGACTTTAGTTACCCTTGTCAAACTTAGTTACATATTAAATGAAAAATTTTAGAAATAAAACCTCACAAGCTTTACATTGGAACTTTTCTGAGTAACATGGTGAAATTTCACACTGTGTTGCTTCATCTTCCCCCGATGTGAATCATCTCTTTGTCCTGTGTATCCATGCTGTATACACACTCCCCAGCCAATCAACTGTCCTGGTATGGCAGGGTTTACATATAAAATTCATTACTACTTGAGATCTCAGAACCCCCTGGGAATCTTGGAATGTACCTCCAACAGATAAAAGGGGCCAGCTGTACTAGCTGTACTATATCTCAGAGTAATGTTCCATCATTACAAATAATATAAATTAGCAAGAATAGGGAAGTATTTATTAGCTGGATTTTACCATACCACATTGTATATGTATATCAAACTGTCACACTGTCCATCCCATAAATAAGTACAATGATGATTTGTTAATCATAAATAAATAAGACTAAAACATTAAACAGGACTAATAAAAAAATGAGGATGGAACATAGCACTCAAAACCAAGGCAGATTTCATGAAGTGAGCCCTAATGAACGACTTAAGTTATATGACTTGGAAATAGCATAGAAGACCTAGCTCAACTTCCATGTTCATTTCAGTTAATTTAGCATTCCTATACCTAGAAGGGAGGTGGTGCTGCTGATATGGTGTAGATAGAAGCATGGTTTTAGCTGTAAGTATTTTTAAACAGACTTAAATTTACCTATTTGATGGGAATTTTAACCATGAATGGATGCTGATTTTTGCCAAATGCCCTTTCTGCAAAATAATTCAGGACAACCACAGATCTCTTTACTGTACTCAAAGCTATCATACCTTTTCCACAATGTAATATATTTAGAATCACACAAAATATAGCATTCAGGTTGATTTTTTTCACTAGTAATAAAATAAAGTTTATTTATATTTTATGGCTTTATGACATTTTATTTCTCTTTAGCACTGAATAATATTACATTGGATATATCAGTGTCACAATCTGTTCCCCTCCAAAGGATATCTTCACTGCTATCAAATTTGAAAAGTTGTGAGTAAGGGTGCAATAAATATCACATGTAAGATTTTGTGTGGTTGTAAATTTTCAAAATCTTTGAGTCAACAGTAAAGAGCAGTAATGTTGGATCATATGATAAGGAAATGTTTAGCTTTATAAAAATTAGTCAACCTGTCTTCTTGCAACATTCTTCATTCTTACTAGCAGTGAATGAGAGGTGCTTTGTTTCAAATCCTTACCAGCATTTGGCATTGCTGGTGTTCAGGATTTTAGCCTAATATAGGTGTATAGTGATATCTGATTGTTAATTTTAATTTCCCTGATGACATGTGACGTGTAACAATTGCTTAATTAAATTGCTTACATTTGAATCATGAACCAACCTTACATTCTTAGTATAAATCCCAAGTAAAATTGTACCTATATTTTAATACACTGCAGAGTCAATGTATTATTTTGTTAAGGAGATTTCTTTTTATGTACATAAATGAAATTAATCTATTTCTTATATTTCTGAGCTTGGCATGAAATTATTTTTCCACTGTAAGTGTTTTTTCTTCTTTAATAATGTCAGGTAAAATGTTTCATTAAAGGTACCTGGTCCAAAAGTTTTCTTTGATCAGTTTGCTTTCTATTCCTTCTTACAGAGATTTTAGTATTTTCTGTCTTTCTAGAAATCATTCCAAATAACATATTTATTTATTTCAGATAGTATAGGGCTTATGTATATTTCTTAAATGCTGGAAACAGATGGAGGACAACTTTTGTGGACTGTCTAGTGTAGATCAATGTATATCATGAGGCTTAAACATATATAAATAACTTTCATAATTAATTTATATTACTTAAAATTATGTTAGTTAAGTTCAGTTTCATATGCAATTATAAAGTTTCTTGCTATTATAATTATCTTTATTCAATTTTTAAAATGAAAGTTCTGATTTGTATAATGGTTTTCTCACCAAACATACATACTTAAAAATATCTATATCATTTACTTATTTACTGACATGAGAAAAAAATTTTAACATAAAATGTTGAAATATAACAACTTGGTTAGAAATGACTCTGGTGATTATCGCCTATATTTCAGTAACATATGCTAACAGAAAAATATCAAGAAGACAGATTGAAATTTTCACTCCTTAAAATCTAACTTACATACTATTTATAGCTTTTAAATTATAGCATCCTTTCCACAGTCAACATACTGTCAAATAGATCTTGTTATAATATGTAGACTACAGACTTATACTGAAAGTGTTCATAAGTAATAAGTTTCAGCAATGAAGTATATACCTCACAATTTTATTGCTATAGGTTGTCAGCGAAGGTATTAATTTTAAGTAAATATCATTGAATGAATTATGATAAGAGTTTTATGGTGATCCAAATCAAGAAACATTTTTCTAATTATAGCACATTTAGTTTATTAGTGGAGCAAAAAACAATTTACATAAAAATTATAATTGTGGGGGCTGGGGATTTAGCTCAGTGGCTTAAGCACCTGCCTGGCAAGTGCAAGGTCGTGAGTTCCTTCCCCCCAAAAGAAAAAAATATATAATTGTTGTCAGCAAAATCCTATGAAAGAAAAAAATATGATGCCATAAAACTCTGTAATGGGAGGATTCATCTGGTTAAGAAATTTAGAGGAAGCTTCTCTAAAGCAGTCACTAGAATGACTGAAAGATGAAAAGCTGGTGTACGTTGCAATTTTTAAGCAACAAAAGCTGCACATATTAAGGATTTGTTCCTAATATGCCAAGTGTAAAAGGAGGATAAATGTCAAGTTCATTTCTTGAAGAAAGATATAAAAGACAGCAGTATGGTGTGAGGCTGGAAAGGTCAGGAGAGGACAAACTCCTCAGAGACTTGCAGGCCATAACATGAGCTTACCCTTTATTTGCAGCACTGGGACACCGCAGTCCCTCTCTGTCACTTCTAGACAGTGGCATTCAGATTATAACAAGGGTTTATTCCTACTATTGTAGCCTGAATAATAGGTGGAGACTGGGATAAATTCAGGTGTGTTAGTGGAGCAGTGCTGATGAGCGAGACGGCAGGTTGGAATGAAGGGAGTGGGCTAGAGAAGCATGGAAGGATTTACAAGATATTCTAGAAGGAAAATAGATATCATATCGAGCTTGTACCATATTACGCATTGCTATATTGCAAGTGTCAGAAATGGTTCCTAGGTTTCTTGCTTATGGTTTGGGTACAAAGATGGAGATTCCATGAATTGACATAGGGGAAAATGCACTGAACAAGATGACAGATAGTGTTAATCTATTCGATATGTGATAACTACCATTCCGTAAATGGTTTAAAAATAAATATTGCTTCCTCAAAGCTCTGGAAACAGAAAGATGCTAAGATCAAGATGCCTGCAAATTTGGTTCTTGGTGAAAGCACTTTTATTGGCTTGCAGATAGCTATTTTCCTACTCTGTTCTGGTCCTTTTCTACTCCCTCCAAGGAAATTAATCCATCATAGGGATTAAAGTCCTCATGACTTTGTCTCAACCTAATCACCTCTCTATGGCCACACTGTCCCAGACACTATCCCACTGCGTGTTTAGGGCTTGCCGGTATGGATTTTGCAGACATAGCACAGGCAGATAAGGTGTATGAAATACTCTTAAACATTAGTTCTTGAGACATCGCAAGTAACAGTAAACAATAAGAGTCTGATTTCAGAAAAAAGGTGACTAGAAATATAAATTTCATAGCTAACAAAAGTTGTTTAAATATTTTAGGTAATTGTGAAGTAAAGCAAAAGGTTCTAATATTTATTCAATGACACATTTAGGGCAAGAAAAAAAAAGGCTAGATTCACGCTTCTTCAACTCTCACAAGTGTTTGGGGTAAATATGACCTTCATGATACAGATATAGATATCAAGTCTCAGAGAATTTAATTCACCTGAAAATATGTAGAAGGGACCAAGTTGTGATGAGCACCTTTAGTATCAAATTCCAGAAGCTTTCCCTTCCATTAATGTCACTTAAAGTTAATACATTAAGTTCAACCAATGATGTCCTTTTAAGAAATATATGAATGTATCACCAGATTATTAATTACTTTGCATGTACATAAATGGATATTTTCAACTATTTACATGTACATAACTTTTTTATTAAGGATTTCAAATATTCTATTATATTTTTATGTAATTATGAAAAAGGATGTGCTAAGAAATGGTACACTTAGAATCAATCACTTTTAAAATTTTGCTAATCATAAGTGAATGAACTTTCAAATTAATGAAATGTCAATAAGAAGTAGAAGCTGCTGATGTAAGATTTACCTTAAGTTTTCATATTATTTGGTATAAACATCTCAGTACACATTATATTTATGTAACAGAACTGACAGGTTCATATTTCAGTCTGGTACATTGTCTCATCTTTGAGAAACTTTCCCTTGTTATTCCAATGTCTTTTTAACTGGAAAAAGTGAAAAATACTCTAGAAGACATAAAAATTCTCTAGATTTTAATAATTTTTGTGAAATTGACAGTTTTTACCAGGAGGTGTTTTGCTTGTGTTAATATTTTCCATTGTTTTTCTTCATTCTGTTGCCCTAATTAAATGTCCTATTCTGTGAAATAGAAAGCAGAGATTTAGATAATTTATTGTTGTGACAGTTTCTGTGCATCAATTTCTGTCCATCATTATGTGCTGTGTTCACATCATCTTTCCAACATAAAACCTCTATTCACGTTGATTCTTATTTTCAGTCCTTAATGTGTTATGTCTAGGGAACTTTATATTTTGCATTCTACAATATGGTCTTCCAGGAAACTTTACATATTCTACACAAGGTCTTTTATTATTATTCCCCACTATAAATTTCAAACAGAAAACCACCACAATAGAGTTACTAAGGCATTTAGAATATGCTTTTTTTCTTGAACTTATATCAGAAATTTCTTATGTATGTTCCTTGTTAGTCAAATTTAATGAATATGTTGTTTTGATTATTCGAATAAAGAAAATGAGATGCTACAATGTCTTTGTTTTGTTCTTTATCATATGAAATTAGAAAATTTTATACTAGAAATAGAACTGTTTTAATTTTATCAATAGTAACAGTCTTCAGTTTGAAAAAGTTGCATAGTGTCTCAGAATTTATTATGCAAATCTGGGAAGATATTTGAATATATGAGTTAGAGAAATACAAACATCAAATGATAGTTTGTTTTGAGACTTCAGAGGTCCAGCATAGAAATTTATCATATTCTTGAAACCAGTTTTACTAGAACCTTCTTCTATTTTATAATTTCACTAATTTATCATTCATTCTTACATCTTAAAGATGGTTATGTGCTGCTACATATGAGACTTTAGTCAACTATTTCTGAATGTTGCATCCTTCCACCATATATGCACATATCACAATTGACATCTGCCTATTGGTGGATAAGGAGGCTTAATTCCCTCTTACCACTGCATTTTAAAAAATTGAAAGAATACTCTTAATTTGAAAATAAACCTTCACCATTATTTATTATATATAATAGTAGGAAGAATTTATTAGGTTATTATGAAGTATCTTAATTACTTTTCTCATTGCTGGAACAAAATACGCAACACCCAAAATTAAAAGAGGAAAGTTTAGTTCCTGAGTTTATAGAGGTTTTAGTCCATAGTTAGATGATTCCAAGACAGAGTGGCATGGCAGAGGGGCCTTAAGGGAAGAGACAGTCCATGGCAGGCAGAAGACAGCAAGCATCAAGCCATAAGCCACAAACCATAAGCAACAAACCTCTTTCTGCCCCTTATGCCTTACCCAGGCTACCCACACTGAGGGTTGGTAGCAATCATGTCATTAATTCTAGCATTACATTTTGTACCTCAGCATCACACACCACCTAGATCCAGCCACTTGTAGTAAGTCCCACTTGTGACTACATGAAGCTTTAGGGGTACACCTAGATACAAGCCATAGCACAGAGTATTTGAATAACTTCACTAAATACTGAAAATTTTCTGAACTGAAAAGTTCTAACAAACTTACTTCTACCTGTCAAGTCTAATGTGTAATTTAATGAAAATTATAGGTACCAAGTGGTACTTTACTATTGTGTGTAGCTGTATTTCTGTAATATTGAGCATGTGTTTGTATATTTAATAATTTTTTGTTTTGTAAATAGTTTATTAATACAGACCCACCTTTAATTGAGTTTTCTATCATTTTCTTGCTGAACTGCAAAAAAGAAGTGTTAAATTTGCTTGGAATTATAATCCCTTATCAGCAGTGAAATCACAAACCTCCTCTGTGATAATGTCTCTTAACTTTTTTCCTTGGCCTATCATTCAAAACAAATCATTAATTTTAATGAAATCATGCATAATTGTGTATCACATAACAAAAATGTGTTCTAAGAAATGTATTACTTGAAAATTTTGCACTGAGTGAACATCAGAGAGTGCTTATATAAAGAAATTTACCTTTTCACCTGGAAATAAAATTTAGAGGGATTATCATTATGCATATGCTATGCAATTGACCAAAGCATCATTATGTGGCACATGCCAGTACATTTACGCTCTTTACTCAGTGTTTCTGCATATCAGTGTTAAGAAATCATTGTGATGATTAACACAATGTTAAGTTGATTAGCTTTGAGATCTGCCTTCCCATTGGAGGAGCGCACTTCTGGGTGTGTCTGCTCGGGTTATGGAGGCACAATTGTCTGTCTCTATCTGATGCCTCACCTCTTTCTCTCTGCTGCTGTTCCCTTTCTCTGCTTCCTCACAGCCAGGAACTAAGGATATTTGCTGTGCTACACTCTTCTGTAGTGACGTTTCTGCCTTGAAGCTAGCAGAAAATGGACTGAATTCTCTCAAACCATGAGCAAAATTAATCTTTTCTTCTTTTAAGTTGTCGGTGTTGATTATTGTGTCTCAGCAACAGAAGAGCTTATAGAAGCACATACATTTATAAGGTCACAAAAGCATTTGTGTATTTATTAACTTTATATATTGAACTTCAAAACTTAGATGTTTAACTCATTTGAAATTTATTGACTTATTTTTTCATGTGAGTTTTGGAACTGTCCCTGATATTTTTATCCATTGTAGGTGAAATTGTTTGACATCATTTCTTCAGTAGCATGTCCTGATCTAATTGATTTGTTATGATGTTTTGTTACATTGACACACCTATCTGATTCTGGGCTCTGTATTCAGTTTCCTTTTTGTTAGTTATTTTTGTGACTAAAATACTTTCAATACTTTGTAATGTCCCTCCTCTGAAAATATTATATTGACATTTGAAAATTGTGTTCCTCTTGCATATGTTTTAGAATTAGTGTAGTATATAGTCTTATATTTTCCCCCCAAAGATACTAGAAATTCTTTGTCAAGAAAATTACTATATAGTTCTTCCAAATTATTATCTTCACTTTCAAATTTGTAGTTACTGAATGTGACTGTCCTACATCTGGAGGAATTTTTAATTACAGTAGCCTATTTTTGTTTTGTAGTATTTTTATACTTTTGTGTTCTAATTGCTTAGATTTTTTTCTTTCTCTGGTTCCATAACAGTACTTATATGATCTCCAGGGAATATTTATTTGTATATCCTATGCCTGCTGAGACAGTCAGATGGATAGTGAGGTATAGTTGTCCTTTTGTATCTGTGGGAAATTGGTTCAAATATTCCTTATAGATAACAAAGTCTGAAGATATTCAAGTCCCATATATAAAATGAAATGTGTAGTATTTATATTTAACTTTCATTAATTGGCCCATATACTATAAATCATCTTTAAACTATTTATAATATCTAAAATAATGTAATGAAATGTAAATAGATGTTACACAGTACTGTATCACTAGGAAAGAATGACAAAACAGTCTATATATGGTCAGGACAGATTTTTCTTGAGAATTTTTGTTCCTTATTTTTCAACAAATAGATATGGAACTCACAAATGAAGAAGACAAACTGTATGCATGTATTACTAACACAAAATAGCTCTTTTGAAGGTATTCTAATATTCTAATTTGTAAATTTGAAGAAAAATGCATGAGCTAAAGACGTATATGGCAAACTCATCACATTATAAGTAGGAATTATTTGAAATTGTAATACAAAAGTAGGTCAATTAAGATGTGCTAAAACAGAGGTTAAGCACATTGATAAAATATTTGGGCACTTGAGGTCTAGGAAATGAAGTACTATATGTAATTGGTTCAGGAAAGAGCAGTGAGAGACATAGGCAGAGTCAGTGACAAGGACAAGGTAAGTGGAACTCTAAAAGCAATGTAAAAGGAGTTTCAGAAAGAAAACAGGATCAAGTTTGTCAAATAGTGTAGAGGAATGAAATATGAGGACTAAACTGACCACTAGAGTTTTTTTAACATGTTGGTTATTTGTGACAAAAGTCAATTTTAGTGGAGTGATAGAAAACAAGGTTTGATTTGTGTCACTGGAGAAAGACTGGAGGAAAGAAATTGGAGATACCCACTGCAGGTAATTTTTCCGTAAGTCTCACTTGAAGGTAATATAATATGATAAGATTGAGACTCAGAGCCAAGGTGCTTGGATTTGAATCCTGCCTCTACCACCTATGAGCTGTGTTATGATGTAATAATTATTTGTAGTGTTTATGCCTTCATTTTCTCATCTGTAAAATGAAAGTGTTTCTCATACTATCATTAGGAAATCGAGTTTATTAAATGAGCTAAAGCCTGTAAGTTTTTATAGCTGTTTGACATACAGTTAATGATGTATTTACAATTACTATTCAACAGAAGCAGAGAAAGGAGTAACAGCTGGAGGTGTGGGCAAGAAGAAAATGTACTGGCATTTGTTGAGAGGAATGATGTAGGAAGGAAATCTTGATGCAAGATAGAGGAAACAGCTGTAAGGGCAATGTTTTGAGGTAGCACTGAGTATTAAATTGAAGGCTTTTGTTGATCCAGAGTGCAGTCATTTCATTCTATCCACTGTGTCAGGAGAGGAAGTCCTTGTAGATGTTCTTGGAGGTTGGCATTTGAACAAAGGGGCTTGTGGATATCTCTTAATCACTTTTAATTTTTCAGGAAAGTAGGGAGCACAGTCATTACCGATGGATAGGGAAGAAGTGTTTTGTGCTTTATTTCATGTTTGCATCACTGTGATAAGTGTGCTTCAAAATTAATTACAGCTCATCAAGGTCAAAATACATTTTCTTCTCTACCCAGACCATGAAACTTTGGTTGGCAAAACCAAAACAAATAAACAAGTAAATAAAAACCTTACTTCCCTGCAATCTCAGTAGGGAAGTGAGTCAGAGTCTATTAATAAATGCAAAAGAAGGACAAAATAAAACCCTAGGACCGTGCCAAGGCTCAATTCTGCAAACTCAGCACATCTTTCACTTCCTTCAGCTGTTCAGTGGCTGATTATTTTTATGATGCATTTCCTTTTCCATAGAAATTGCAATGCTTTTGTTTAGTGTAGTTTTATTTTTGTTCATCATTTAATCCTTCTGAAATTCAAATTAGAGACAAGTCTCAACCTAATCAGTCTAAACACTAACAAGTATAACTAAAAGCAGTAAAATTGCAACATTCTAGTTTGGGTTTTGTTTTGAAGCTCAAATACTTAATAATACAGAATTTTCATTTTGTGGGAAAAAGAATAAATAAAACCTTGCCAAGAAATTGAATTACATTAATTTGTTGAACTGATAGTTTTGTGGATTTTGTTTTAGTCAATTTCAGTTTTCATAAGTCAGCATGTCTATTTTTCAAATTTTGAAATTGAATTAATACTTATAATTTCTATGAATTTCAGAAGGATTGATTTGTAAATATTTTGTATAAAATCATATTAAATGTTTAGGAATAATTAATTGAAATCTGCTTAAATAAATCAATATGTGATTTATAATATTTTATACCACAAAAAAATGAGAAACTTAGAATAATGAAAATTGGAAGAAGTTGAATGAAAAAGTAAAATGAATCAAAAATAATAAAGACAGATATTTTAGGTCATTGTTTTTGATGTGTTCCAGCTCTGTGACACAATGTGCTCTGTAGAAAATCCAGTTAAGGAAGAAATAACTTTTTCCTCTCTTTCTTAAGCTCAGCACCGCTCCCAGTCTCCTTCCACCCAGGAAAGAATTGAGGAGAAAATCATATCAAAGTACAACCATGTTCTTAGGGAATAGTAATATTGTAGAGTCTACAGGAAGGACTGAGGTCACTGAAGACTTTGCTTGGAAATTTCCAGATTAAACATTAAGTGAGGCATATTAATCAGAGATGTCCAGAGACAAAATTTCTTCCATAAAAATTAAAGAAGTAGAAAAAGACAATCTAAAAGGAAAAAAGAGATACAGAGAAGATCAAGACTAAGATAAGCTGACATTTGGGGAAATGTGCATTTTGTAAGCATTGCTTAATTCCAGTTACTCCTAAAAATCAGCTTCTTTTTTGCCCTGAACAGCCAAGGGAGATATTTGAGTATCCTTTTAAATACATTTTATTTTTCTGCAACTACTTCTATCTCGGTTTTGCCCCTCATATCCAACAATGTGCTCTCTTAATCGACACCCTCAAGGAAATTAAAAGTTAGTCAAGGCACAAATGTCATTATGAATTGAGTGACTGACACAGGCAACGATTTTGTTCTGCGCAGCCTAGGAAAGTTAGGAAAGGTTGGACACAAGAGGTAAAATTTACTAATTTCCCAATTAGACTTCAATGATGTAATCAATAAGAAAATGATAAGATGTGGTTCTTCTCATGATCCAAAAATTTAGACAGTAAATAAAAGAAACAAAATAAAATGAATAGGACAAAATATATAGTTATTTTCTCTGCTGTAATTCAAATAGTAAGAGTTTACAGAAGGAGGAAGTGGCCATACTGTATAACCACTGAAGGCATGCACCTCACATTAAACCCTGATGGATGTGCAGAGTCTAACTGGTTACCCACAACAGTTCCTGGTAATTACTAATGTAACAGAGGAGGTGTTAAGTGTTACTCACATGCTAATGAACAAGCTAATATCTTTGTTCAGGGAAAGTATTTAGCATACTGGTGAAGATAAAACTCTGTCAACAAATTTAATACTTTGAAAATAAATGGTTACAAGCCTAAAGGAAGTCAAAAATATGTTTCTTTCCATCAACATGCAAATTATAAACAACTTTCTTCAAAACAGACTTGATTTTCTAGTCACAGCATCTCTCGTCTGGCTGTCTACTATCATGAGAAACTGAAGATAGCTAAAATGGAATTCTCAACATTCCCATTGGCTCCTGCTATACTGAGTTGACATTTTAGTTGTATATATTTTCTCTGAGCAAGAGCAAGTGAAAATCTGTTTTCTGTTCCAAATTTAATTTTTAAAACTTGATTTTGTAGGTTTTACTTCTGGACTTTCTTACAGTTATTTTATTCAGGGGTATTTTTTGGTTCTGTTTTGTTTTTTGCTTGTGGGGAAACGAAATTTTCTCAGGTTAACTAAAAGATTTTGATGTCACAATATAAGTTGAGTGGCCAGGTACAGGCTAAATGCTTTATATGAAATTAAAACTTATAAAATAGTTTTGACTACATAAAAATAATTAAAAGTAAATATTATGCATATTAATAATAACTTTCATACATTTTATCAACCTTTCTTTTTCTACACTCTATTAATTAACATCATGTATGATATATTACAAAGAATTTCTCTGTAGGATATAGCTTAGAAAGTAGTCAATGTTTCTCACAATCTCTCCTTTTTTACCTGAAATTTTTACTCATAAGGACATTAACGTATTTTATATTTAATTGACATGCGAACAACGTTTATTCTGAATAATTTATACGGAAGCTGGGCACAGTGGTGCAAGTCTGTAACCTCAACATTCTTGGAGACTGAGGCAGGTGATTCACAAGTTCCAGCCCAGCAAGGGCAATTTAGTGGCTTGTGAGATCCAGTCTCAAAAGTAAATAGATAAATAAACAAATAAATAGATAAATGCTGGGGATATAGCTTGTGGGAAGGCTGTGAATTCAAACCCTAGTACCACAAGACAAGATTATATAGAGAACACAGTATAATCACAATTCTTTTATAACTAAATACTACAAATTATGATGATTCTGATGAATCACTTCATGATATCAGGCAACAGGGAATTTAGGTGCAGAATTGGATTTCTCAGCCCAATTATAGTGTCTATGTCCTACTGTTAGTATTTTACATTTTGGAATTCTAAGCAAGCAGACAATATGTTATTTTGATTTATTTGCCAAAGAAGAATGTACGTATAACATTGTATGAATGTACAGAAACTTAGGGGTTTGAAACACGCCTCAGCTCTGAATGGAAAGCACTCTCACCATGGTTACGTATTTATTTCATCAGCCGGGAGACACTGAGAATCCTGCCCAGACTGGTAATCGCTTCCGCATTTTAGTATTTTAGCACTGGACAGAACATTGTTCTTCAGCACCACTCCTCATGCAGCCCAAAACTTTCCTGAAGAGTTTGGTTTGTTAATTAAAGTTACTGTATTCTGAAAATCACCCTATACTTGCTGCTAGAGAGGAAATGTTCTGTCATGAAAGCCGTAAATTCCTACAATAAAGTATTTTATACAGTTCCATGTATATACTGGTTGATCTTTAACTGTGAACCTGATGAAGGTTTGACACCAGGTGATTTAATGACAGTCACCCTAACATACAGATTTTTCTTCTGTCAGAATCTTTAGTTCTATGATTCCAAATATTCCAAAAGGCATAAAGGACAGGATCTTATAAGAAACCTGAAGTTTTTGTATTGTTTAAAGAGAAGAATGTAAAGTCACTTCTTCTATTATATAGTTCTAAAAATTAAAATGTATCATGGTTATAATATTTAAAGCACCATTATACTGAGCTCAGATCCATGGAAAAAGTAGAACCCTGAAATAAAGTATACACATATAGCAATAATATATGTGATAGGGTAAATGATATTATGGAAATATTTAAGGACCTACCTCATTCTATAAATACATTTCTAATGAATTTATGATTTAAACATATAAAACAGCACAGAAACAATACTAACAAGATATGACAACATATTTTGAAGAAACATTGTTTCAAAGCACATTTAGAAACCATACAGACAATAATCAACTTATTTAATGTTTAAAGCACTTTATTTTAAGTCAATATAAATGAAATAGCAAATACCACAAATATAAATAATGATAAAAAGGTTTTTCTCTAAATTGACATATTTTCTATTCTGGTTTAGAGTTTCTATTTTCAACCTCTACTACATTTTATTTGGTGATCACTATTAATATTAGAACACAGAGCCAATAGTGTTATTGTCTTAGTTACTTTTCTTTTGTTGCAGAGGCAAAATACCTGACACCCAAAGTTAAAGAGGGAAAATTTTATTTGGCTTGCAGTTTTCTGAGGTTTCATTTGGCTCCAGGACAGGGTGACACAACAGACAGGCATCAGAGTGGAGAAACAGTTCATGGAGGGCAGAACACAGCAAAACAGCAAGGGACAAGCACAGCTTTTCCTATCCCTTATATTTTATCTAAGCTACTTAGCGTGGGCAGCACTTACACCCTTAATGTTCATGCCTTTGATCCTAGCATTGCTCCATGAGTCAATACTGGCCTTTTACACTCTAGATCAAATCACCTCTGAAAAAGCCTCACATAGGACCATGTGAGGCATTGGGGTGACATCTAAACACAAGCTATAACAATTATTAATAAATTAACATATAGAAGCATTGAATGATCCTCCCACAAAAGGATTACCTGTTACTGCATATCTGAAATGTGTTCAAAAGCTGGGTACATGACTCAGTGATAGAGTGTTTGTTTGGCCTGCTGTGAGGCCCTCTCCTCCACTCACTGTGACTGATAAACCTAAGCATTTACATTCTGCAGAATGGTATTTTAGCAGTGTCAAAACAAATAAAAATGCTAAAAAAGATTGAGTTCACTATTTTCCTTAATTCCTTAGCTATTGATACATATGGATTTTTATGTCTAAAATAGCTTTCCTTCAGTTCTATCATCCCACAGTTAAACTGCAATTTCTGTTCTTGGATTCATTTAGGTTGACTGCAGTAAGAGCAGCTGCTGCATGAGAAGTATTCATCACCGTCTGTGCCGAGATGAACAGTCCAGCCCTGCTCGAGGCTTTCTGGTATATGTCCGCTATGTTTTTATTGAGGTGCTGGCTTTTCTGCCTCTAGAAATCCTGTTATACATGAAAAATAGCTCTCATTTAGTGAAACCACTTAGACATATTTTCTGTTACTCACATTCAAATATAGCATAAATAGATTAATATGCTATTTTTATAATATATAAAAAGAAAATTCCATTTCCAGCATTTATACTGGAAGTGTTTTCTATTTTCTTAAACTAAATGTCTCAGATAATCAATGAATATAAAATTATATCATCTTATTAAATTTTCACATGATATATGAAAAATACATAATTTATACACTTACATGACATATAAAGCTTTTGTATAAATATATAATAAATATATACTAGGAAACCCTGAGACTGTGGCAATACTTAGTCATAACAATTCAAGGTCATTTTCCTCAACATCTATAACTAAAAGCCTGAGAGAAAAATGGTACTCTTTGTTCCACTATTGCAGAAAATAATAGATCCTATAAATGTGGATGGTAGGAGCAAAAATCTGGATGCAATCAAGTTGGTATGGATGGTACTAAATTCTATTCCGGGCAAAGGAAAGCCTGAAGTGCTTTCTTACAAAAAACTCACTTTAAAATACCAATTTCATAATATTGTTTTGGATATTATAGACTGGAGAAGACTTGGTTTGAGGTATTTAAAACAGATAAAATAAAAAGAGATACCATTTGTATTCTTTTATGTTTATTTATGCCAAATTCTGAAATTCTGACAACACCCCTCAAATTTTTCAAATAGTAAAGATAATTAAGGCTGTAGATAAGCATATAGGAAATTTTGTAGAGTTTAAACTATCATCTTTTAAATCTATGGAATTATGTCGTATTACAGACCTTTATTTTTGCTTAAAAGAGGAAAATGTCTAACATATGATATAATGGATGTAGCTTGACTTAAAAGTAAACTGTCTGGTATTAAAGAAGCAAATGATAGCTGTGATCATGTCAGTAAGCTGAAACCCTGCTTGTAGTTAGGGGAATAGAAGAAATAAACATTAATGTATTTTTTAAATCCAATGCTAATTAAATTTCAATTACTTGCAATGATATCAATGTTATCTCATTTAGTGATTGCTGTGGTATTGAAAATCTTCAGAAAAAGCTTATTTAAACAGTTGTTGAAAAAAATGACAGATATATCCAACAATAGTATAGGGTTCTAAAGAATAGAGAGGATATTGGTTGCACCTTGTTAAATGAGGCTATCAACTAATACTTCTTGTGTGATTATCCATTAGCAGGCATAAGAAACTTTTCTGTGTCTATACTTAACAGGTTGATACTACAATTATATCATAATGTACACCTATTAAAAACCTCTTAACTTTGTAAATTTCTGCTGTATGATAGATACAAAGCGTCTATTAAAGTCTGAAATTATTCTAAATAAAGTACCTTAGATTTTTGTTAGACAGTATTAATTATTTTATTTATTTATTTATTTTAATCACAGATTAGAAGGTTTGAAATGTATCTCAACTAAGAAATGGCTGCAGTGGAAAATCTTTGTGGGTAAAAACTGAAATATATAGCAAGTTGGCTTGATGAATAAATATTTGAAAAAGAAACTAATTGTACCAAGAGTCTTTTCCTAGACATGTCATGTCTCGGTATCTCTATAATGAGAAGATAGATGATTCAACTGTTATGGTTCATTCCTTTCTATGAATTCAATCTTTTGAATAAATGCCAAGAGGGTAAGTTAGGTATGAAGATTTAAATTAACAGAAAATTTTTGCTTTTTAGTTCACTATCTTGCTTCTTCTTTTATCTTGCCCTAGCTCTAGAATCTAATCTGTATCACCTAAGTCCATGCCAAATTCTGAAATTCTCAAATTCTCCCAAAGGTTATTAGAATAACCTCTGCATATTGTGTTTTTCTGTGTTATTTATTCTAAGGAACGTTCAAAGAATGCTACTTATTACTTACACACCTATTTATCTTGAGTATGGGACAATGTTTAATAATACCATTTTAATTGTCAGATCATCAGTGCTTTCTGATCATAGTACTTGCAATTTATAAACATTGGCTGCCTTTCCTCATTTGTTAGGGAACAAAAATCACAAAGAATATTTTAAGAAATTCTCCATGAATCTCTAATGATGATCTTTTCAGAACTCTGGTATTGATGCTATTGGAAAAGGTAGTGAATTATGTTTTATTATTTATATTTCTTACTATAATTAATATAAACAAATTAAAAATTTTAAACTTGTTGTATCTGCATTTTAAAATATTTTTTATTTTATTAGGATATGTTTACCATATGGCTTTATTCTTTTTAAATTCTGTTACCCTTTCCACTCGCCCTCCTTCCCTAAATCCCTTTTCCACCTCTTTGATTTTTACTGTTAATAGTCATTCACATTCATGATGTACAATGTTTGCATTTGTAAAAAGTGTTTGTCATATGTCAGTGATGCCTCTTAAATCTTTTTATTGCCTCTTCCCTTCTCCCCTTTTCCAGTCCTTATTCTTCTGAAATGTTTCCCAATGTTATACCTGCTTGTAAACAATTGCTTTAATTTGTATTTCAAATATATGATCTGAGACCAAAACCTTTCAGCCAATATTAAGAAAATAGATTACTAGGGTTATCACCTTGAGTTCAAATTTCCCCCTGAAGTTCAGGATTTTGTGTTCAAATGGCTACCATCAATGCAATGGTAGAAGAAAATGCAAAAGAAGAAAATTATCAGATTAATTTCATAAATTCTCAGGTGCTACCTATAACTTTCAAATTACTATACAATTTTTATAATTTTTATTTAATATATGTTAATATCTCATGGCTTATAGATGTTAGGATGACTAAATATTTTCCTTATATACTTAAATTACTTCTACTTTTCAAAATGAATAACTGAACACATTATTTTAAACAGGTTTCTTCTTTTTTTGTCTGAGATTTTCAAAGGATATTTTCAGAAATAGGAAAGTTTGGGGCACATAAACTTTGCTTTAACTTTTTTCTGTGTATTACTATATTGCTATTCAAAAGGAAATATCTTTAAGGAAAACATAATTTCACTGTTCTTTAGTTTTGTACTTCAGCACTTTAATAGAATTTTTAGTATCTTACATAGGTGATTCAAAAAATGGTTAAGTAATAAATGTTTTGAATAGGAAAGGCATCTGAATATTATAGCTTGATATATATGTATATTTATCACTATATATATTTTTGTCTTAGTTACTTTTTTCATTGCTGAGACAAATTTCTTGATACCAAAAGTTAAAGGAGAAAAGGGTTATGAAGGTCCTCAATTTGTGGAGGTTTCAGGTCATAGTTGGTTGACTCCAAGGCAGGGTGGCATGGCAGAGAGGTATCTCAGATGAAAAACAGTCTAAGGCAAAACAAAGCAGGCAGAAGGCAGCAAAGCAGCCCTCTTTCTGTTCCTTATAGTCCATCTGGGCTCCCTACCCTTAGAGAAAGTGGCCCTCACAGTCAGGGTGGGGCACCCTTAATCTCAGCCTTGCAGCAACTCCATTAATCCCAGTATCAGTCACATCCTTAATCCCAGCATCACACACCCTAGATCCAGCCACCTTCACAAAACTCCGGATATGGTTGTGTGAGGCTTTGTGGTGAATCTATATATATAAGCCCTAGCATTCTCCAAGGCCCTTATTAAATGCCTGCTTGTTGATCTTTACCATGTTCACGTGATACTTGGCTCTCACCTGAGAAGGTATTCATTCCTAGGATCAGGGGCTGCGGCTCAGCTGTGCATTCCTTGCTTGGAAAATGTGAGGTCCTGAGCTCAATTCCTGGCATACATGCAAATGCACAAAACAAAAGAAGGTATTTCTCAGCTGTCCATGATATGTGTGTCGGAAATCTGATGTATGGTATGAGCTGTTCCCTTTAGTAATTCACACACATTAAAACACGATAGTTTTAGAAAATTCATGGATTACCTCATGTCTATCCAGTTTAACAATCTTGACCAAAGCTGATGGGTTATGAATAAGTTTAGAGTAAAGGAGAGGAAATGGAAATGTTTAAACCTGTGAAGTAACTGAAAGATAGCACTAGAAAAGACTCAGCAGTGAGGATACATACGATTGATAATTCAGTGAATTTTCTACTAGAGAACAAGACAGTTATAGATGATAGAAGTCCCCCCAAAGCACCGTACCTTAAACTGAGGCTTTCTCTGTATTTAAAGCCAAAGGTACTTGATATGTGAGTGGGTTTTTTTGCTCATTTTTAATTTATTCACCAGTTTTCAGGCATAAGACAGGTGTTAAATGTATAGCTATTTTTAAAACTGCAATGTTCAGTTTGGTTAATCTGGGAGGAAAAACTCCACACTCTCCCTCTCCAGCCCCAGACTTCCTTGGACTTCCTTTGTAATTGCATTATCCACAGCAAATGAAGAATAATAGGTTCACAGCACCTTTCAATTATTTGGCTAATTTTTTGTGACATTTTTCGAACAGCTTGGACCTTATAGGTTAGTGGAACATAGTGTAGTTAGGCATGTAATGACTATTAAATAATAATCCGACCCAGGGAATTTTGAGAAAAAATTTCAGTATTATTTCAACAATTTCTGTCAGTGTAAAAAGCCATCTCTTAAGGACTTTGTAATCTTTCACCAGAAAAGTTAAAACAGTGACTGGTTGGGTTGGAGAGCTACCTCTGTGCACAGCACCTGCCTGGCAAGCTCAGCGTCTTGAGTTTGATTCCCAGTACCAAAACAAACACACAAACAAACAGTGATCATGTTTACTTTTTAAGCTGCCCTCAGTGAGTACCATGGAGATACTTCCTCATGTACAACTATAATTACTTTTTGTGACTCTTTCTTCAGCCCAATGTAAATTAGGAGCAAAAGCAAAGAGAGACAGATATCTACGGATACCATTAGCAATCATTTCATCAAAAATGACAACTAGCAACCTGATGCAGGCTAGTGATTACATATTAGTCTTCTGGACTTTCCCCAGGTGCAGATAGATTTGGAGAGACAAGATTACTTTTTAGTAGGAATTCCCCTAAGCCACCCCAGAGGATACACCAAATGCAAGTTTGAGGCAAATTTGGGTATGGGGTCCTCAAATTATGAAAACAAGCTAACTCAGACTCCTGACAATCCTGGCTTTAAGGTACCACTCAGTGCTGAAGTAGAGACAGTGAACACAGGCTTAGAGAAAATAAGCAGACCTCCTAGAATTTCTGGAAGCCATGTGTAAATACACCAGGTTACAATGACTGGAATAAAATATCTAATCTTTTAGTGTACAGATATTATTGCACACCATGCATGAAGAACGTTTAGGGAACCATAACCTCACCCAATGAACAAAATACAATGCTAGAAAAAAAGATTCAGCAATCCATAAACACAAATTCTGAGACAGGTATTTTAGACTATTTCTTTTAAGGAAACTCAACAAACTTCAATATTACTGAAAAACTAATTTGATAATTTATCAGAGATATTTAACATCACATGAAGTAATTAAAACACAGATTCATCAGCTAAAAAGTGTACCAATAAAATTTTAAAAGCACAATGGAAAAAACTGATAGAATTCATTATACAAAGGAAACAGTTGAGAAGTTTTAAAATGTTCCAGTTAATACACCTCAAAAAGAAAAAAATATATAGACAAATGAGGAATAAAGAAAACTCACTGGAAAAAATGGGTCAGCACTAAACATAAGTTTTGGAGTTATTTTGGCATTCAAGGGGAACTTGGGAACACCAAAGTGGGGACAGAAAGCATAATCAAACAGATAACAAAAAACACCACAAGCTTAGAAAATGATAAAAAAAAATCCAAGCACAAGAAGGTCAATGTCAGATTCCCATTAACTAGCTGTACCTCTAGACATGTTGTAATGAATGTCTCAAAAGATTTTTTAAGAAAGATTTTTTTATTGTAAAGAGAAAAAGAAAAATAGCAATAAAAGAGTTTCAAAACTGGCTAGTGGGGCAATAAAAATAAATAATACATTATCTTTACAATAACAATAAATAACAAATTATCTTTACAGTAGAATAGAGTACAACATACAGGTGTGAAATATTATCCAAATAATATTAACACAAGTCTTTCTTTTCAATGAACTAAGGAAGACAACTGTGTATCTTAACTGTCTTGTATACATATATATGTATTTTTTTTCTTTTCCCTTCCTTCCTTTCCCGTTTTCCCTATCCCAGTGTCTATTTTCTTTTGCACAGTTTTTTCCCCAATTCAGAGTATCTATGTATGTTTTGAATCTTGTTTACTCATTCAGTTATTACACTAGTGAAACAACTGATGTTTACATGTGAGTCTGATTTATCTCCCTATATGCTCTTAAGTTGCATCCATTTACCGATGAAAGTCTCAAGTTTAACCTTCTTCGTGGCGGAGTAGTACTTCATTATGTTAAAAAAAACCACATCTTTTTTTATCCAGTTGATGGCCATTTGGGTTGTTTTCAAGGTTTATCTATTACACATTGTGCAGCCATAAACATGGGTACACATATACCACTGTGGTATGATGCTTCTAATTCTTCTGGGAAGATTCCCAGAATGGGAATAGCAGATTTGAATGGGATCTCTAATCCTAGTTTTTTGAAGAGTCTCCACACTAATTTCCACAGTGGTTACACCAGTCTATAATTCTACCAGCAGTGGAAAAGTTTCCTTTTTCCTCACATTTCCACCAGCATTTGTTATGGTTTGATTTCTTAATCATAGCCATTCTTTCCGGAATAGGATGGAATCCCAGTGTTTTATTTTGCATCTCTCAAATGACCAATGATGTTGAACATTTTTTCATGTATTTATTTGAGATTTGTATTTCTTTATCTGGAAAGTATGTATTGATCTCAGGTGCCCATATTTGGATTGGGTATTTGAACTTGGGAGGTTTATTTTTTTCAATTTTTTTACATATTCTACATATGTTTTTTGTCTGAGGACCAACTGACTACAATTTTTCATACTTGCTGGGTTGTCTTTTCACTCTGTTGGTAATTTCTTTTGTTGTGAAAAAACTTTTTAATAAGGCAAGATTCTATTTGTTGATAATTTGTAATATTTCCCATGTGGTCTGGGCTTAGTTCATGAAGCCTCCACCTATACCTAGGCCTTCAAAAATTTCTGCCTGTTTTCTCCTCCAGTAAATGTAGTGTTTCTGTCTTAATATTTAGATCTTTGATACATTTTGACTTTAGTTTACTGCTGGTGATAGACATGGGTCTAGTTTCAGCTTTGGCATGTGAAAAGCCAATTTTTTCCAGCACCATTTATTAAAGAGGTTATCTTTCTTCCAGTGAACCTGTTAGCCCCTTTGCCAAAGATAAGGTGGCTGAGTGTGTTTGCTGTTGCATCTGCGTCTTCTATTGTGTTCCATTGATCCTCACGTCTGTTTTCTTTCTTCTTTCTTTCTTTCTTTCTTTCTTTCTTTCTTTCTTTCTTCTTTCTTTTCTTTCTTTCTTTCTCTCCTTTTCTTTCTTTTTCTTTTTTTCTTTCCTATGCCACACTGAGTTATCCCAGTAGATTTATAGTATAATTTTAGGTCATGGATTTTGATGTTCCCTGATTTATCTTTGCTGCCCAGAATAGCTTTTGCTATTCTGGGTCTCTTCTGGTTACAAATTAACTTTAGGACTATTTTCTCTAATTCTGTTAGATATGCTAAATATATTTTGATTTAGATGGCAGTAAATCTTTATAACAATTTTGGGAGTATGGATATTTTCACAACGTTGGTTCTTTCTATCCATGAGCAATGAATATCTTTGCATTTTTTCACAATATCCTTTTTCAGAGTACTGTAATTTTCAATGCATAATTCTTTAACTTTCTTTGTTAGAAAGATCTCTAAGTGTTTTGTTTTTTGGATGATATTGTAAAGGGTGTGGTTTCCCTGATTTCTCTCTCTGTATGTGAGTTTATTGCTTGGATACAGGAATGCTATTGATTTTTGAATGTTGACTTTGTATCCAACTGCACTGTTGAATTTGGTTATTAAATCTATAAGTCTTTTAGTGGAGTTTTTGGGGTCTTTTATGTAGGGTATCATGTCATTGCAAATAATGATAAATCAACGTTTTCATTTCCATATTATTATTCCATGTATTTCTTTCTATTCTCTAATTGTTCTGGCTGATGTTTCCAAAATTATATTGAATAGGAGTCGTGATTTTAGAGTGAAAGCTTTCAGTTATTGACCATTTAGTATGTTGTTAGCTGTTCATTTGTTATAGATGGTTTTTATCTGATTGAAGTAAAGACCATCTATTTCAATTTTCTGTGGGATTTTTATCATGAATGATTGTTGCATTTTGTCAAATGCTTCTGCTATAGCTATTGAGATGGTTATGTGATTTTTGTCTTTGGTTCTGTTGATTGATGTTCATATGTTTGACCATCCCTGCATCCCTGGTATGAGTGCTTCTTGGTCATGGTGTATAATTTTCTTGATGATTTGCTGCATCCTATTTGCTAGTACCTTACTGAGGATTTCTGCATCTATGTTCATTAGGGAGATTGGCCTGTAGTTTGATGGTAATGATCACATACAATCACAGTGCTGTAACACAGGAGAGAGAAAAAACCTGATTATTGCAGGTATAGTATCCTGGCTCAAGTAGTACAGTTAACAGTTAACAATAGTCTTGAGCACAGCCTGACTACTGACAAACTGTGGCAACTATTAGTCTGATATTTTTAACCATAGGAGCAAATTCTACAGTTGTATAGCAGAATCCAGCATATAGCAGGAACTTGTGTGTAATGATTTTCCCTTTAGTAGAGTGATTTTATCCTGTTGTGAGGGACGGATTAAAAGGGAAGGCGGTAAGATAGATAGATGAGTGAGCTCCTATATAGTAGGAGCAAGGCTGGGGGGCATAGAATGATCACCCAAGTTTTAGGAAACCAGACGACAGAAAAGGGAAAAACTTGGTTCTTCAGACTTAAACAAAAACATGCTAAAACATATGAAGAAAGCATCAGAAAATGTAAAAGTCACTGAAACAGTAATGTGGAAATTTAGAATGCATTATTATTGCACATTTGATATGCAAATCATCTAAATGTTTAGCTTGAAGATGACAAAGCAATTAAAGTAACAATGACTAGAATAATATGAGATAAGCAGTATGAAAAGTGGTTAAATGGTTTATAAAATTTAGAATGTGGGAAGGAATAGAGTACAAGTGTAGCACTTCATTTAATATTCCTTTCTTTTTTGTTTTTCCTCTACCTTCATAATTAATGTCACCATTTTTTTTATTTCAAAATACCTTGATATCATCAAATGATGCTTTTGTAAGCCTGTTGTAACCATATAGCAAAAACCTATAGTGAATAAATTTAAAAAGCAAAGAATCAAAACAGAGCTTTAGAGAAAGTCATTAATCAGAACAAAGAATATTCAGATTATTTGAGTTAAAGAGGGATTTGAGGAGGCCAAAGAAGTAGAAAGCTTATTCAAAGGTAAACATAAAGTATCATAAACCTACAGAAGTAATCAAATATACCAGTAAAGGTAGCTGAATATGAATACTGTTAAAAGACATGAAACTACCATTATGAAAGTAGAAGACAAAGGTCGGGCATGATGACACACTCCTGTAATCCCAGCACTCTGGAGGCTGAGGCAAGAGGATCTTTGCAAGTTTGAGACCAGCCTGGACTACAAAGTGTGCCTAAGGCCAGCCTAAACTGCATAGTGAGATCCTGTTTCAAAAAGACAAACAAAAAAAGTACTTCCCGTGTGGTTTGCATTATGTTCATGAACTCTTTCTCTACCCCTATGTCTTCAAGGTTTCTACCTTCCTTGTCTTCTAGAGGGTTTTGTATTTCTATTTTAATACTTGGATCTTGGATCCATTTTGATTTTAGTTTAGTGCATGGTGATAGACATGAGCCTAGTTTCAGTCTTCAGTATGTGGAAAACCAATTTTTCCAGCATCATTTATTAAAGAGGCTATCTTTCTTCCAGTGAACATGTTTAGCCCCTTTGTCAAAGATAAGGTGGCTGAGTATCTTTGTAGTTGTGCCTGCATCTTCTAATCTGTTCCATTGATCCTCAGGTTTCAGGTTATTTTTTTTTCCAGTACCATGCTGATTTTATCACTGTAGCTTTATAGTATAATTTCAAGTCTGAGACTGAGATGCCTCCTATCTTGCTTTTGTTTCCCAGGGTTGCTTTGCTATTCTGGGTCTCTTCTGTTTCCAAATGAATTTTAGGAATGTTTTCTCTAGATCTGTAAGGTATGTTACTGGTATTTTGATCAGGATTGCATTAAATCTATATAACAATTTTAGAAGTATGACCATTTTCCCAATGTTGGTTCTTCTTAACCAAAAGCAAGATATATCTTTCCATGTTCTGATATCCTTTTCAATTTCTTTTTTAGAGTACTACAGTTTTCAACATATAGGTCTTTTACATCTTTTGTTAGGTTGATTCCTAAATATTTCATTGTTTTGGATGGTATTGTGAAAGGTGTTATTTCCATAATATCTCTTTCAGTGAGTTTATTGTTTGTGTACAAGAATGCTATTGATTTCTGAATGTTGACCTTATATCCAGTTATACTATGTAATTTGCTTATTAATTCTGGTAGTCTTTTGATGGAGTTTTAGGGTCTTCTATGTAGAGTATCGTGTCATCTACCGATGATGATAATGTAATTTCTTCTTTTCCTATTGTTTTTCTTTTTATTTCTATCTCTTATCTAATTGCTCTAGCTAATGGTTCCAGAACCATGTGGATCTCATTTTATTCAAAATTTTGCATTGCAAAAGAAATCACTAACAGAGTGAAGAGAACACCCACAGAAAGGAAAAGAATTTTAGCCAGCTGTTCCTCAGACAAGGGACTTATACCTAAACCATATAAAGAATTGAAAAACATCAGCCACCCCAGATAGAAAGACCCAATCCACAAATAGACATCTGAGATGAACATTAAATTCTCAGAATTACAAATGGTAAATAAATGCATGAAGAGATGTTCACCATCACTGGTCATTTGAGAAATGCAAGTTAAAGCAACATTGAGATTCCATCTCACACCAGAAACAATGGTTGCCATCAAGAAATCAACCTATGCCCAATGTTGGAGAGGCTTTGGGGTAAAAGGAACACTTCTCCACTGTTGGCCGGAGTATAGACTGATGCGCCACTGTGGAAATCAGTATGGAGATTCCTCAAAGAACTAGGATTGGAAGTCACATTCAATCCAGTTATTCTCCTTCTGGGTATTTTACGAGAAAAATTGGAAAGCTCATGCCACAGTGATATATGTGCACCCATGTTTATAGCAGCACAATCTGTAATAGCTAAATCTTGGGAACAACCAAAATGCCCATCAACCACAAAATGGATAAAATGATGTGGTATTTTTATGCAGTGAAATATTACTCAGTATTAAAAAGGGTAATCTTGAGGCTTTTATAGGTAAATGGAGGCAACTAGAGACTATATTCATAAGTGAAATAAATCAGATTCACATTTGTAAATATATTGTCTCCCTAGTGTAAAAAATAAATAATAACAATTATAATAATAATGAACTGAAAAAGTTATAAGATCCATAATGTACAATACAATTTGTAATAATGAAAAGGAAAGAAAGTGCTCAAAAAGAAAGAACAGCTGGAATAGGGGAAAGGAGAAATGGAAGAATGGAGATTATATGTATGTAGGTATACACATATAACTATGTGTATATATGTATGCTACATAGATAACTATACTACTAATTATTTGTTAGTTCATCAAAAAGAACAGTTTGTGTTGTCATTGTTTGATTGATCATTTTTTATGCCTAGATCTTGTAACCTGAACAACTACTCTAAGATTACAATATGCAATATATTAAGTAGTGTTGATTTCTAACTGTTTTTTTGAAATTCTGTATTATTTCTATCCTTTTTTCTGTTTTGCTTTTATTTAAAAAAAAAACCTTAGAGTAAAACATGTTAAATGAAAAAAAAAGACCAAAAAAAAGGTAGCAGACAGTTACAGATGGTTATTTTAAGACTTACTTATCAATGGCTACCTTGAATGTAAAAAAATTAAATTCTCCATATAAAAAACATACAGTAGCTGGATGAATTTAAAAAATGAGGTCCAAGTATATATTGGCTCCAGGAAATTTATTTCTCCTCTCAGTTTCACACATAGACTGAAAGTGAAGTGGTGCAAAAGATATTACATGACAGTAGAATCACAAATAAAGCAGCAGTAGTCACACAATTATCAAATAAAATATACCTTAAACCAAAAAAAAGTGAAAAGAAACAGGAAGGTTATTATATAATGACAGAACTGTTTGACAAAATAATAATTATAATTATTTATAAAGCCAATATTGGGTCATCTACATATAGAATGCAAATATTAATAGACCAAAAGGAAGGATAGGCCACAATAAAACAGTAATAGAGAACATTATTATGGATAATAATAAGTGCACTGTATAATTCAAAAAAGTTGTAGGAAAATAGTTCAAATGTTTTTCTCATGACTGAAATATACTGTGTTTGTTAGCAAACTCATTGTAATAGCCACAGAACTAATTATTTCTTATAATTTTGGGTTATAATTTACCCATAATATCATATATAAGCAGATTTGAAGCTTACATTTTCAGGAACAGTTGACAAGTCTGTGATAGATGGAACTAGACCCAATATTAGCTGTTGTTGTTATATATATTTATATATATATATATATTTATATTTATATATATATATATAAATATATATATATATAATAGAATGTGTATATGTAGTTAAGCATCAACTGGTATCACATAAAATTGTACAATGGGTCAAATAAAAATTAAAATTGTGTTATTTAAAAAGAAAATGAAGACTTGGAAGGTGATTAGCTAAATCATATTTTAGGCAATCTACTCAGTCAATAGAAGAAAATTGACACTATTAAAATATAGTTTATAAATGTATGGAACTAAATGATAAATAAGTATCAAAATACAAATATTACAAAAATTTTCACTACAATGATGACTATATATGTGTATATGTGTGTTCAGACACTTCTGTGGTGTACAATAATAAGATGAGTAAGTATATTTACTAAATATTCACCTGATAGTGTTAAAATTACCTCATAATAAATATTACTATATATAAATTACATTCATCACAAATAATTTATTTTTTTTCTTTTTTTCTTTTTATTTAAAATTTTATTTTAAAAGGGGATAAAATTAAACACAACAGAACAGAATGGGACATAAGAAAACATAAATTTCAAAGCTAGACAACCAGAGATCTTCACTATCTGTCATATTGTCTCTTGTTTTCTTCCAAATGGTTGCCCTTATCTTTGCATATGGGGAGCTCATACTAAATAACATAGCCAATCTTTTCACAAGATGTGTAGTTCACTGGCTCCCACTTGCTAAGCAGTGGGGGGCACACAGAGCGGGGGACAGGATGACATGAAATGTCTGATTCTCAGCCCACACACCAGCAGCCTCACAGCTGCCCCCCAGCGAGGGGAGGAGCTCCTTGTTCTCCTGGCACCCCACGTCAACCACACAATGCAGGTTCTGATGCACCAGGGTCTCTCTCCTTCGAGCCGCCGAAAGTCTGCCATACTCTCAGCTGCCCTCCGAGAGGGGAGGAGCTCCTTGTTCTCCCAGCACCCTTAGTCAACCGCATGGTGCAGGTCTAGAGGCGCCAGGGTCTTTCCTCGAAGTCCGCTATACTCACCTGCTATTTCTTTCTGATGAATTGACCATTCCATTTCCAAAGTTCTGAAATGGCCAACAGACCACAGAAAGAATTCTCTTTAGGCTCCTGTTTGAAACCAGCAGCTACAAGCAATCTGCTGGCCTTGCTTCAGGACCATATCACAAATAATTTAGAATATGTTTAAACTCGTTGATCAATTTACTAATTTGCTCTTCAAATTTCTAAAATTATTCTAGATGACTACTTCAATCTTACTAAAATTCACCAAAAGTGAAGAGGATTGTAATTATCTTTTTAAGTTTCCTCCAATAACTCCCAAATTTTCTGTTTTTTGAAATTCTGTATTATTTATTAGCATAGAAAGCAGATGCAAAAGAATATTAGAATAATAGTGGGAGAGAGATTTCTTCCAGAAGTGTGTCCTGCAATTTTCTCTATTGTTCAGCTCTGAAGACTTTAAAATTCTAATAGAGAGATGCTAAACAAAACACAAAATAACGAGTTTCTATGGAGGAGTACATTCTTACAACAGCTAATATTGGGTCTAGTTCCATCTATCACACACTTGTCAACTGTTCCTGAAAATGTAAGCTTCAAATCTGCTTATATATGATATTATGGGTAAATTATAACCCAAAATTATAAGAAATAATTAGTTCTGTGGCTATTACAATGAGTTTGCTAACAAACACAGTATATTTCAGTCATGAGAAATATTTAAAATAGGACTTCCATTAGATTTGTTGTTCTTAAATATCCATTTCTGTGGAGGTATGAACATCAAGAGACTACCATAGAAATTTTAAATATCATCACTGCCCCATATTCACAAAGATTTCTCAGTTTACCACTATTTTTAACTGCAATTGGAAGTCCAAATTAATACATAATCAATGATCACTTAAGGATACATAATCAAGGATCACATAAATCACTTAAGGATTTATGTTTATTTGACAGTTAATGAACATTAGAAGAAAGAAGGTAAAACTGTAGAATCATCTCATAAGTTTACTTTTTAAACTTTAAATCATTATTTATTTTAAATCTAGAGATAAAATAAAAATTTATGAAAAATATACATGTTCATATTAAACCCCAAAATTATTAAATGTTAGTACTTTCTCTTGTTAGCATCATATTTATGTTGCTATAAAATTTATGCATTAAGGAAAGAGCATTGTTTTTAATTCTTTTGAAATATTTTATAATGTGAAACAACGATGTTTGCATTCCATTCCACGTTCTTCACTGTTGCAAGCAATCTTGCAATGGCCTCTTGAGGGTCTTCACATGAAATAAGCTGAAAGTCTTTCTCACTTTATAAATGAGAAAATTTTAGAATGAAAATTAAAGTCAAAGAGGAAGTAGGCAGGGAAAAGAGGAGGTTTGAGGTGATACTTTGTGTCATCCTAGGTCTGACTATACATAAGAAATGAAAGCCAAAAGGCAAAGGCCAAGTCAGTACGAAAAGAGGGAAACTTGGTGCATTCACTCTATTTTTTAGGACTTTTATGATAAAGTGAAATGTGCTCAGCAAATATGAACTTTTCCTTCTCTACTAACAAAACACAACTTCAAAAATTAAACTGAAAAGAAAATTAAATTTTTGGTATGTGAAGGATTTTGCAGTTTTGACATTAAATGCTGGTGAGTGAAATAGGATTCACAGGATTATCCGGAGTGATAATTCCTCCACTAGGAGCACGCACCCACTTCACCCTGATTTTAAGCCCCTGGGGGATACTTGACTATATTTCTAAGAATGCGGTATACTTCCCATCCATGACTTTTTCTTATGCCAGCCAAATGGCCTATTTTGGCCAATATGACATTTGCAGATGGATTTGAAGACAGTAGTTTGCTCCACGTGACTGTTATCTGCCTTGCCCCTTCTCATTTGTGCCATTGACAAGAGAAGGACGTTCCTACTCTACTAGGCCTAGAGAAGGTGAAACATGCTGATTCATTTGTGGGAAATGAAGAGATGATATTCTGTCACAAGTTGCTCAGATCATCAAGGCCTCTGCAATAAACCAACAGATCTCTGAGAATAAATTATTGCTTCACTGTTTAAGGTCTTTAAACTTTGGAGTTGTTCTGATTAGAATTATTGAGGCTATATTAGCTGGTTCAGTGTAATAGGTTAGGAGGTTCTGCACAGTAAAGCTGCCAGTTTTCTCCAAATCATTCTCTTATTTTAGTGCAACCCAAATGGGAGTCCTAGCACAAATTTTTTTGTTGTTGTTTGATCGTGCTTGATAGGTCAGTTGTTCTTTTAGAACTGAAAGGATAATTCTGAAGATTAGTAAAGAAATGTAGAAGGCAAGAATATTCAAGGCAATTTAAAGATGAACATAAGACTTATTCTATCAGATAGCAAGAAAAATTATACAGATATAGTTATTAAAGTAATAATGAATAGACAAAACGACAAACATAACAGAAAGACCAAAACTAGATCCATATATATGAGGTATGTTTATAATAGATGGTGAATATTTAAATTAAAAAACTGTTACAACAAAAGACAAATTTTCATTAACCCCCCCCCAAGAATACCCCCACTCTTTTAGAACACACGTATTCCATTACTCTTGTCACTTTCACAAACAGTTTTGGAGTGCCTTTACCAGGTGAGATTAAAAGTAAAGCAAATGTTATTAGCTAGTGAGTGCTATCCAATTGAACACCAAGATTCTGAAAATGTTATGTATGCATTTTTTATTAGATGGCACTGTGCTACTTCTGGTTCTTCACAAAGTCAAAATAACCACATCAGGTAAAAGTTTTGAATCAATTCAGGACACAAATATAGCTCAAAAGTGCAGCTAAAGACAATCAAGAAAGTCATCCAGACCTGCTTCCTACAGCGGCAGATGTGGTAAGTATATTCAAAGTAAAGAGAAGTATTTTGAGAATTAATAGTGATCTGTCATTTAGATAAATAAATTTGAAAACTTAAATATTCATCTATATTTGATGACCCAAGGCAAATTTTTCACCTGATTTTTGACAGGATGCTATTAAAATATGGAAAGAAAAGAAGTCTTTTGATGGATGTGTTGGGCAATTGGATAGCTATATCGAGGAAATCCTGACTCGTATATCAACAGAGATAAAAATAAATAAAAATAAATTCCAGAAAAACTGCAGCAGTTTGTTTCAACAAGAAACAAACAAACAAAAAGAGTAAAATACAGAAGCACTTTATGACAACCCTCATAGTTTTCAACCAAGTGAAAAAAACATTAGTGATTAAAGAACCGAGTGATAAATTTAAATACATTGAAATTAAGATATTCTCTTAATCAAAATCCTATTAACAGAGCATGAAAAAACATTATCAGGACATATGCCCAAAATCAGCTTGTCCCCCAAAAGCACAAGTTATTAAGAAAAAGAAACTCCATAAACCAGCAGAAAAAAAGGAGACAGAAGGTTAAACAGACTTTGTAAAAGAAGCTATCTAAAAAGTTGTAAACATAGGAAATGAAATGTGAGAATGGTCAATGGGCAACATGAAAGTATCTAACACTAGTCATCAGGGAAAGACAACTTGCCATTAAAATTAGATGTCACTTCTTACAGAAATGGAAAATTAAAAGGGCCAGCAACATGAAATGTTAGCAAGATGCTAAGCAACTGAAATTCTTTTATGTTGTTTTTAAATGTAAAGTTTTAAACATTTTTTAAGATATTTAATGCTCACTAATGAAGCTTACCTCACAGTCATACTTGGGTGCAATAATTTTGTCCTAGGCATATTTAAAACATCTTAGATTAATATAAATATAAATTAATTAATATAAATCAATATATTTATATATTGATATATATTTATATTTATATAAATATAAATTAATTAATATAAATCAATGCCCTGAGGAGACAATATGGCTGATTAGAGAAGTCTCATTCAGAGTTTTTCAGGGAAATTTAACTAAAACACAGGTAATTAGAAGAAAGGGGAGGGACATACAACCTAAAACTAAAATCAATCTGACATAAGAGACTAATAAATCAAGCCAAACATACATGAAGGACTTAATACAAGTCAGTCAGCCCACTCCACTGCCCATGAGTCACAGGATCAGTATGACTGCTCGCCATACTTGAATCTTAACAGAGAAAAAAGAAAGGTATACTAAAATAGTGTGGCTAAATCAAGCCATACAGGATAGACTTGTAACATAAGGTCCCCTGCTTCTTCTGCCTTTCTCTAAACAGAAGACCCTATAGTGCAACAGTAAATTCTGCCGACATGAACTTCTCTTCCTGATGATAGGCCAATTTTCTTTTTATTCATTTTTCCTTTCCTTTTTTATTCTTTTCATTTCTTTCTGGTCCTGTTCCTTTTGTGTAGCACAGTGCTAACTGGAGCTACCAGGAGCGATATCAAAGTCTATAGGAGTGCATAGTATACAGAAGAGCTAACCCTTCCTCATGACCTGACGTTAGAGAGACATGGGGAATTAAACAGCCTTGCACCTCGGGACTGTGTAGTCCCGGCCTGTACTCATGCTACTGGTGGCAGGTGCTGAAAGGCACCCCACAACACTCCCCCCACCTCACCTTAGGAAGTTACAGACTACGGCAAAGTTGGGTGATGGTGGCGGTGGAACTTGTGATGCAACAAGTGGCAAGTTTACACTCTGCCTCAGGAGAGGAGTAAGAATTAGTACAGAGTAGCCTTGGACTGCAATAGCAGGAGCAGAGGGTAAGACCATATCACAGCATTTTACCTTACCTGGCAACAAATAACTTGAAAGGACAGAGACTTGCCAGAGAAAGAGGAGCACAAAAAGCTGGGCAAGGACCAGCAGAAGCCAAAGGTGCACGGGACAGGAATCAGCCCCCCAATCTCCATCTGAAAACAGCACCGCAACTGGCAGAGGGATGCCTCTAAGAGAAACAGGGTAAGAAGTATGGAACCACTAAAGGACACACGGAAGCACTGGTTGAAGCCTCTGGCCCCAGGCCCCACATCTGGAGACCAAGACCAGTGTCAAATCCAGCACAGACTCTGCTGCAGGCTTGACAGTGTTACTCAGTAGTTTTGGACTTTCATTGGACACTCAAGACATTTTTATTTGATTTTATTTCTCTTCTTTTTCCCCCCTGGTTTGTAGCTTGTTTCCCATTCCTTTTTACTTTTTCTTTGTTTTTTTAACCTATATTTTTATTCTAATCTATTTGTCTTCTTTTTCCTTTTCCTCTGTTTACCTCTCCAGCCTTAACCATATTTTCATATGAGAGAACAGTGCCACTAATTTTTCTCATCAAGCTCAAGAATTCCTTGCTTACTCCTACATTCTCTCTCTTCTACCCTCTTCTCTAGTTTCCCAAACTTACCCGATCATCCTTCATCCTACAGCTGAGCTTCCACTGTTTTTTTTTTAATTATTTCTGTTCTATTCACTATCATTCTTAAATTTCCTCACAACAGGGCAAAACCACACTACAAGGGGAAACACTTTGCATAGAAGCTCCCAATTTATGATTAGTTCTATTATATAACTGCAAATTTTACTTCAATGGATAAAGGTACAAAATCAATAGTTATCACAATTTGTCAATTTCTAAACTGTGCTTGATGACATTGTCAGTGCTAATTATACTATTTTAGCTAAGATGTCATATCTGTTTTAATCAGTTTTTCTTACTTCTATAACAATACTATGAAGTTCTAGGATATTAGTTTCATCACACCCAGTAAACAAAAGACTGGAGACTGACTCAAACAGATACCAACATCTAAATCTTAATTTTTTGGAAAGGTAGGAATAAGGACAGAGAGAAATCAAGAAACTCCTACACATAGAAGATACCTTGAAGAACAAACCTTGCCTAGAGAGGACTTGATACTGGTGATAAAGCTACCTACTACAAAAACTTACAAGGATCAACACAGGAAACAAAATAAAAACTTTTGAATTAGAAAATGACAAAATGAAGAAGCAAAGCACAACCTCAGACCTGAAGCCAATCCGAAACAAGTCCAGATGACAACAAGATAGAGGAAAATGGAAGACACACCTGACATTACTGAAATGATAGCAAGCAAAGTAAAGAAACAAATTCACAAGGATATAGAGGAAATCATATTAGAAATAATCTCTCAGGTAAAAAAAAATGTCAACATTTATAAAGGAATTGTTCAGTAAACATAGAGTGGAAATAGATTTAAAAAAACAATAATGATGATAGGAAGAGGATAGAAAACTTGAATGATCAATTCAGGAGAGAAATAGAATGCATGAAATGGATTCCAACAGATACTCAGAAAGACAGACTTTCAGACCTTGAAGACAGAATTGGGCGAAGATAATGAAAGGAGTGATTTCTTGAAAGTCACAAAAGATCAGGAAGTAATAATTCAATAGTTGCAAGATGACACAAAGAAAAAATAATATAAAAATAATTGGTGTAAATTAAAAAGCAAGAACCAACACAAATGATATAAAGAAAAATTATTGGCAGAAGAAATAGTAGAAAATTTCCCAAGCATGGGAAAACAACCTGACATACAGATAAAAGAAGCATATAGAGCTCCAATTAGCTATAACCAAAATAAATCTACACCGAGATATAAAAGTAATCAAGATCCCAGAAATTTAACCTACAAACAAATCATTAAAAGCTATTAGAGAAAAGAAACAGAACACCTATAAAGGAAAACCCATCAGAATCACGACAGACTTGTCAATACAAATCTTCAAATCAAGAGGGTTTGAAATGAAGTATTTCAAGTACTCAAAGAAAATAACTTCCAACCCAGAACAATGTATCCTGCAAAACTATCTTCCAAAGTTAATGGAGAAATAAGATGTTTCTATGACAAAGAACAACTGCAGAAATTCAAGACCACCAAATTAACCCTATAAAGAGTACTGAAGGATAATCTAGATAGAAATAAAAAGGACCACAATTTCAAGAACAAGAGCAGAAAGAAATCATCACACAGGGAAAGCAATTAAACAGAAAGGAACACAGGGAACCAACAGCAAGAAAATACTATGACATTGGGGCTGGGGATTTATCTCAGTGGCATAAGTGCCTGCTTGGCAAGCATGAGGTTGTGAGTTTGATCCCTGGTACACACACACACAAACAAAAAAAAAACTATTTCAAAGATAAGCCAATACATATCAGTTGTAGCCTTCCATATAAATGGTCTCAATTCACCAATCGAAAGAAAGATAGAATGCATCAGGAAACAAGATGTAACAGTACACTGTATAGTAGAAACTCATTTAAATCCAAAAGAAATCACAGACTGAATGTCTAAGGATGGAAAACAGTACTCCATACAACACGAACCCAGAAAAAGCAAGAGGTAGTTATTCTGTTTGCAGAAAACATGAACTTCAGTTGAAGAATGATCAAAAAAGATAAAGAAGGTTACTACATACTTGTTAGGGAAAAAATTCAACAGGAAAAGATAAAAATCATAAATACATATGCACCAGATACAGGAGCACACAACTATGTAAGACAAATATTAATAGACATGAAGAATCAGATACACAATAACACAATTGTTACAGGGGATCTCAATATCTTGTTGTCAAAAACAGATAGATCACCTAGACAAAAAAATCAGCCAAGAAGTGACAGAACTGAGTCAAACCTGTGAACAAACTGACTTCATTGATGTTTAGAGTTTTCCACCCAACAATATCAGAATACACATTATTATCAGCTACACATGGAATATTCCTTAAAATAGATGATATACTAGACCATAGAATATGATAAGTAAATGGAAAATAATTGAAATTATCTCACGTATACTACCTGACCATAGTGCATGGAAAATGGAAATTAATGGCTAAAAATCTATGAAAAATCCATAAACATATGGAAATGAAATAATACCTTCCTGAACAACCAATGGGCCACAGATGAAATTAAAGAAGAAATGAAACAATATCTACAAATAAATGAAAATGCAGATACAACATACCAGCACCTGTAGAAAACAAAGTAGTGCTAAGAAAGAAATGTATAATGGTGAATTTTCACCTCAGGGAAACATAATGAGCACAAATATGAACAACCTGATTTTGCACCTCAACCTTCTAGAAAAAGAAGAGGAAGTCAAGCTCAAAGTCCACACAAGGGAGGAAATTATAAAGATTAGGACAGAAATTAATGCAACTGAGACTAAGAAAACAATGCAAAAAATTAATGAATCAAAGTGTTTGTTGTTTGAAAGAATAAATGAAATTGATAAAGCCTTAGGCAATCTTAGTAAAAAAGAAAAGACACAAATTCATACAATGAGGAATGAAAATAGTGAAATCACTACAAAGTTTGTGAAAATTCAGAAAATAATCAAAATCAACTTAAAAAATCTTTGCTCTCATAGTATGGAAAATACAGAAGAAATGGAAAGGTTTCTAGTTAAGTATGAATTACCAAAGCTGAATCAAGAAGATATAAAAATTCTGAATAACCCAATGTTAGTCAATGAAATTGAAAATGTAATTGAAAACTTACCAAAAAAAAAAAAAAAAGGCTTGGGTCCTAACGGATTTACTGATGAATTCTACAAGAAATTTAGAGAAGATTTAATACCAGTACTTCTCAAACTCTTTAAAGATGTTGAAAATGAAACAATACTTCCTAACTCATTCCCAAAGGTGTTACTCTGATACCAAAGTTAAAGAAAGTCTCAACAAAAAAGAAAACTACAGGTCAATCTCCCTAATAAATATAGATGCAAATATCCTCAATAAGATAATAGCAAATGAAATGCAGAAAATTGAGAAGATTATGTACACCATGACCAAGTTGGATTCATCCCACAAATGTAGATTGTTCAACATATGCAAATCAATAAATGTTAAACACCATATCAACAGAGCCAAAGATAAAAAGTAACATGATTATCTTAAACGATTCAGGAAAACCTTTTGACAATATCCAAAACTCATTCATGATAAAAAAATATCTCAATATAATATCTTTCTCACACTCTGATAAGTCATCAATGACAAACCAAAAACCAACATCATACTAAATGGACAAAAACTGATTTTTGTAACAGCTTTCACTCTAAAATCAGAAACAAGACAAAGATGTCCATTATCACCACTCCTGTTCAACATAGTCCTGGGAACACTAGCCAGAGCAATTAGGCAAGAGAGAGAAATAAAAAGAATAAAGATATGAAAAGAAGAAGTTAAATTATCAAATTTACAGATGACATAACACTCTACAAAGAAGATCCCAAAAACTTCATCAAAAGATCTCTGCATTTATTAACCAAATTCAGGAGTGTAGTTAGATACAAAATCAACACTGAAAAATCAATAATACACTTATACACAAACAACAGACTCATTGGGAGAGAAATTAGAGAAACTACAGGGATTCCCAATGATATCCAAAAGATGAAATACTTATGAATCAATCTAACAGAGGAAATAAAGGAGCTATATATTGAAAATATAGGCCTCTGAAAAAGGAGATCAAAGAAGACATCAAAAAATGAAAGATAACCCTTCCTCATGGATAGGAAGAACCAGCATAATGAAAATGGCCATATTCCCAAAACTGTTACACAGATTTAATGTAGTTCTGATGAAAACAGCATTGGCATGCCTCACAGAACTAGAGAAAATATTCTTAAAGTTCATCTGGAACCAGAAAGGCATACAATAGCAAGTATAACCCTGGGCAACAAAGAGAAGGAAGGAGGCATCATAATCTCTGACTAGAAATTTATTATAAAGCTACAGTGATAAAATCTGTGTGGTACTGGAAAAAAAAATAACCAGACCTGAGGATCAGTAAAACAGGGGCCAAACATATGCACTGGAAGAAAGATAATGTCTTTAATAAATGGTGCTGGAAAAACTGGCTTTCTACATATTGAAGACTAAAACTATACCCATGTTTATCACCATGCACTAAACTAAAGTAAAAATGCATCAAAGGTCTAAATATTAAAACAGTAATGCTAAATCTACTGGAAGACAAATAGGTTACACATCTTGAACTCACATCTATAAGCAAAGAGTTCATGAATAAAATTCAAACTGCATGAAAAATACTTCAAAGCATCAACAATTGTAATCTGATCTTATTAGAATATTTTACACACCAAAATAAATCAATGACAAAGTAAAAAGACACCCCACAGAGTGGAAATAAATTTAGCCAATTGTTCTCAGACAGAGGACTTCCATCTAGAACATAGAAAGAATTGGAAAAACTTAATGGCCCTCCTACCAATGCAAAGACCCAATCCAAAACTGGGTATCTGAAATCAATACACACTTCTCAGATGAAATATGAATGTTAAATAAATATATGAAAAATTATTCAACATCACTGGTCATTCAAGAGAGATATACAAATTAAAATAACATTAAGATTCCATCTTACCCCAGAAAGAATGGCTATTATCAACAAATCAACCAATAACAAACACTGGTGAAACTGTTGGGAAAAAGAACCTTCTCCATTGTTGATGGGAGTGGTGCAACCACTGTATAAATCAGTGTGGAGATTCCTCAAAAAACTAAGATTAGAGGTCTTATTCCACACAGATATTCCCCTTTTGGATATCTTCCCAGAAGAATTAACAATGTTTATAACAGCACAATTTGTAATGGTTAAATCTTAGAAACAACCCAAA
>PVJX010010155.1:0-58153 GCA_004027295.1 Dolichotis patagonum
ATGGCTTTATACTATTGTGTTATGTTTGATATTATTGTAATTGAAACTATGCTCAACTATAGCAGAGTAAGAGATATGGTGTTAGATACTGTTGATGTCCAGTTGACTTAATGTAAAGTACTGTGTTGCCTATGTTGTCCTCTTCTGATCTGCTCTGTACTGCCCCCTTTTGTTTTATTCTCTTTTAAATAAAAGAAAATTTTAAAAAATTTAAAAAAAAAAAAAGCTCTTCATGCTATCAGTCAGCAAGAGTGGAGACACAAAATTTGCAAAAATCATTGTGAATTAAAAAAAAAAAATCTTACAGGGCCGGGGATTCAGCTCGGCAGCCTGGAAGCACAAGGGCATGAGGTCGATCCCCAGTACCAAAAGACAAAAAAAAAAAAATCCTTACATGCAGGGAGTCAAATCTAATCAACATAGGGAGAAGTGGAGTTCTAGCAGGAGGGAGGCAAGACTGATTTCCGTTGAGATTGCAAATGCCATTATGTATCAGTCTTAGGCAGTTGATGGAAAAGTAGAACCTACCAGTTTCTGAGAAGGACATTGAAGTGATCTGATTTCTTCAGGAAAGGTAACTGGGGAAAAATATTGCTGGAGAATTGTAAAAGAAAGCAATTCATAATGAAACATGAGATTATTTAATTATCCAGACAAGTGATAACAGGGACATTAAAGCAATCGTGAATGGGGTTCAAGCAGAAAAAAGCAGAATGCAGAGGTGTGGCTCAATAGATACTGGTGATAATGCATATGATGGGGTGAAGGGGAAAGGGATGCTAAGTATGCACTAGATGTTCTAGTTTGGGAGGCTGGAGGAGTGGTGATTCTATATTGGAGGAATAGTCTTTCAGATGAGGAGTGTTTTCAGGGAAACCAGACTAAATTTTGATTTGGACATGCTAACTATGACATACCTGTGGTATCTATAATGTTCTTTACAAGGTGTGTTGTAACTATGTGCCTGGAGTCTAGAAGGAAGAATTGGAGATATGGATCTAGATGTTGACTACATATATAAGAGCGAAGGGAATAGATAATAGTTGCCCACATAGAACATGTAAGAAGACAAGAAGAGAGAAAGGAAAACTAGAAAGTCTTCAATCTAAGAACCTGATGGAAATAGGTAGACATGACTGAGAAATAACCACACTGCCCTCGGAAGCTGACCCCCTGAAGCTGAAAAAGGTTTTAAAATGCTTGACCTACATTTGTGTGTTAGAGAATTAAAAAGTGAGAGGTTGTGCAAGGGGGACCAATTTGAACACTGTAACAGCAGGTCAGACCCCATCAAAAATAGTACCAATTCTAAATAACACTTCATTATGATAGACATAAGGATATGCCTTAAACCATAATTAACAATAAAAAGACTTGCCAAATTTAAATTCCTATTTTTCACAATCATTTTTGCCCCAAATTGGATTACTTTTGGCTGAAAAGTGGAAATATACTGGATAAAAAGTGACTGTTCCATCACTAGTAAAATGAAAGAATAACAGTAACTATTATTAGCTGGCAAATGGGCCAGAAGGAATAGAAAAAGAACTTACAGCAAATTTGGCTGTTTGACTACTCAACTGGGAACCTGCCACAGACATCAATTTAAGGGTGCCTGCAGCAGTATTCAGCTCAAACAAGGTCAGTAAAAAATCGCCAGCACACAGGCAAAACAGCTCCACCTACTCATGCATAATGCTCATTCCAAAGCTATTTGGAGACTCTGGGGATGGCTCTGGTGTTTCCCTTTAAGTCCTGGCTAACTGTGTATGACATGATGACACGTCAGTGCATATCAAGTGCCACTGTAAAATACTAGTTTTGAATTTACCAAGGGTTCCCATTAAAATGAAAAACACACGGTGCAATTTCTAAAGAAACTGAGCCTCCATCTGCTTTGCTCATAATTCAAGGAAAGCCATAAACAGAAAGATATCAGTCCACATTCCTAGCCAGGTTCCCATCTAAGCAGCAGAGAGTACAGTGAGTCATTTCCCTGTAAGCAATGATGTGCAGTGTGCTTTGATTACCATCCTGCTATCACGCTATAATGTCATCATCACTGAAGGAGGAAAGCAGACCTTGGCATTTGACATCTTATGCTGTCAAATATTCATGAGATATTCATCAGTAATTTGATCTCATACCAATGGTGATGGTCATTTCTTGTTTTGTTTTGTTTTGTTTTGTTCCATTCTGTTCTGTTTTAACCATAATAGACCTTCCAGCCTGATTTGAAGAGAAAAGCAGAACTCAGAAGGAGTATTGGGTTTGTAATTAACTTTAGAATCACAATCCAGGAAGGACCCAGAAGCTCATGTTTTAATAGGTTCACAAACATATTTTAAAAAAACATTTCTAATGGGATTATTTTTCCATATTCAGAAATGAGACAAAACTAGCAGTTATAAAGTATCTTAATACTTGATATTGAAACTTGGGAAACTACTATCTATTTCATACAATTTCACTTGATATTCTAAATATAAAAGTTTTCCTCGGCTAGACCTATGGTTCAATGAAGTGGACAAACAAATTACATCAAATTCTTATGTGACTTTTTTTAAAATATAGGAATTGAGTTTATTCCTTTTTTTTAAATCAGAATGGGAAAGAATTTTAGCCAACTGTCCCTCAGACAAAGGACTTACATCTAGAATATATAAAGAACTGAAAAACATCAGGCCCCCCCAAATTCAAATATGCAATCTTATAGAACTTTGCTAGGGCAATCAAACTAAAAAAAAATCCACAAATGAGATAACTTAAAAGAACAAAAATTTGTTGGTTCCTAGTTATGGAAACTAGAGGTCCAAAATCAAAATATCATCAGCATTGGTTCTGAGAACTGTGAGAAAATTATCTGTTTTGGGTCTCTCTCTTTGACCTACAATGGCATGTTATTACTTCTCTTTATGTCATTTTCTGTCTACATATGTCTGTCTGTGCATTCCAGCTTCCTCCTTTTATGGGATATTGGATATACAGGATTAGTACTCACTCTAATGGCTCATTTTAACTTGATTTCTCTGTAAATAACTTATCTCCAAACAGGGTCAAATTCTAAAATACTAGGAATTGAGACTTCAACATATCCTGTTTAGGGAAACACAATTCAACCCATGAAATGGGTAAAATAATTTCTTTGAGTGAGTAAATGAATAGGTCTGATTTCATCCATTTATTTGTTATCTGCCGTCAGTTGTCCCAGGAAACATGATAAATCAGAAGCAAATCAGAGATATTTTGCCAAAAAATTAAACAGAGACAAAATCGGAGATATATTGCCAGAATATGGCATAGACAACTTAGAGATACACTGCTGTGGAGTTTCAAAACTGAAAGAAATGTGTTGGTGCTGTTTGTGTAGTTCATTAGGGACAAATATTTCAAGAGTAACTTTCTTGTAGACCCACCCTATTATTGTCTCAGTAAGTTGACTGAGGAAAGTATCAATATATTTATCTCCCATATCACTTTTGACCATTACAATTCACAACATTTTTAAAACCCCAGTAGCATGGAGACTTCAATTTCTAATTTTAAATTTCTCTATCGCTGACATTCTTAGGTATTCTAAAAAAGTACCATCTCTATAAAGCTGAACAATATCTTCCTCTACAGAGCTGAACAATAGAACAAAATTGTACCATATGAAATTAAGATAAATTCGGGTTTTAGATCTGAGAACATCTGTACATAGAGACCCATACACACTGATGTGGCCTCACAAAAAGGAGTGTCCTGTTTGTAGAGAAACAATAACTTTACCACAATATGACCATCACAGAGGGCCAACAAGAACATCACATGCCCTGTTGTATTGTCCTAAGAAACCCAAATAATAGATGTCCATCCAGGACAATAACCCAATATATGTGACAATATGTTTGTCTCATAATTATTTCTAGCAGCAGAACTTTAAATTTAATATACTATACTCAATATCAGTCTGTAAGTATACAATTAAATATGATACATTTATTCCATGAAAGATGTTACAGTTATCCAAGTATTAAACATAAATATCATATAGCACCCTGAACACATGCGTCTACAACAGCAATGTACACAAGTGACAACTCTATTCAGTTTTCAGTATTTTCAGCATTCAGACAACAGTAAAGTTTTTGATCAGCCTTTGAATGTCCTTCTCTCAGGATACAGGGGCAACTAAGATCACCAGATAAGAAAGGAAAGTTTCTAATATAAATGGCAAAGCACAAAATGAAGGATGAGGAGAGGCTGATTGGAGGAAAGAGATTATAGAAGAAGAAAGATTCAAATGAAGTTGATAATTTGTATTCTTGGGGAGATATGCAAAGCAGCACCTATGAAATAAGTAAATAGCATTTAAATTTTTAAAGGAAAGTTAGAGTTTAAAAATTTGTGATATTAGACCACAGCCTTTTCCCATGAGTAAGTGCCATTCATGGACTATGGGGCAAGAGAACAAGAATGCACCAGGAAGCAAGCCCGTCCTGTGAACCAGCACCATGCACAGGCCACTGCAGAGGGAGCAGTCAGACCCCAGACCTTTCCAGCACACAGGCTAGGAAACAAGAAGAGCCAATACACACACACAACACACACACACACACACACACCTATGCCACATAAGCAACCAGCTGATCCAGAGAAACACAGGCTGCCATGACAGCTATTGAGGTGAAATGCAGTTTGAGGCTCATGGTGTTCGGTTTTTTAATGATTTTGCAGGTCTAGGGCTGGTGGTCTGATCAGCTGTTCAAAGGATAAAAGTAAGCAATGTGGCATCTATTGGGGATCTCCTTCTGAAGGTCATAGCCATTGTTAATTGTTTATTATCTTGTTTTGAAGTCCTGTATCATTTTCATTGTTTTGTTGGGCAGGTATTTATTGTTTTGTTTTGTTTGATTTTGTTATATCTGATGGTATAAAGCTAACAACTTTTTTTTTTGGTACCAGGATCAAACTTATAATATTGTGCTTGCCAGGCAGGCACTTATGGCACTGAGCTAAATCCCTGGCCCTATCCAATGGCATGGGCAGTAATTTCAAAGATAGCAAAATATATTGCATAGCATTTTGGATTTACTATTATCTTGTTTTGAAGTCCTTTATTGCATTCATTGTTTTGTTTTTATTGGTTCTATTCTGTTCTGTTTTGGTTGATCTTTGCTATGTATAAAGGTATCTGCAGCTATTTTGAAGACAAAAAACATTAAGGTAACTTGTTGATTTTGTATTGTTTTGAAGTCCCCTGTCATTGTGAGTCCTTATACTCGTTTGTTTTGATTGTCTTTATTCCATTTTATTTTTCTTGGTTGTATTCTGTTTAAAATAAAATAAAAATAAAAAATAAAAATTTTTGACATTAAATCAAAGGAAGAAGGAATAAAAAACTGAATAGAGTTGTTAGAAGAATATGAAAACATCCACAAAGTAACATAAAATAATAGAAAAAGAAAATAATTTGGAAAAATTAAGAAAATTAAAACATAGCTCAAAAGGACCAATATCAAATAATGAAAATAGAAAACAGAGATATATTCTTGGTATGGTTGATACTTTGTATCAGTTTGAGAAGTTTAGAAATTTAACTAAGAGACTCAGCAGGGAGCCAGGTTCTTACTTTGTAAACAGCCCCATCCTGTGAAAGAGGAAGGCAGGGAGATTTTGTGAGTGCTATAATGGCCATGAAAGGGTGATGGAAAAAGAGCAACTTCCTCTTCCTCCCTTTTGCTCTGGCTCCTTTTGCTGGATGCTGCCTTGAAGTGTTGCCCTGGTGCCATACCACCCTTCCTCAGAACCAAGTGATTATGGATTGAAACCTCCACAAACAGTGAGCTAAATAAACCTTTCCTCCCTTCATTTTGAGTGTTGTGTATTTTGTCCCAGCAAGGAGAGAAAAGTAACCAAGACACAATTTGGTACCAAGAGTAGGGTCATTGCTGTGACTATATACCGGACATACAGTTAAAATCCTTGGGAAACGGCTTGTGCGAAGAGTTTGGAAAGGTTTGGAGATGTCACCTGAAAGCACAGAGCTAGAATGCCTTAGGCTGTTCTGTATGGGAGATTCTGGTCAGAGCTCAGAAGACCAGAAAACCAGTAATGATCAGGCTTGGGAGATTTCTGCTAGGAAGAACTGCACTGGGTGCTAGACTCCCAATGATGTGTGTTATGGCTTGGCAAAAAGTTTGTATTTTGCCCATGTCCAGAGACTTTACCTGAGACTAAGATTAAGGATGGTAGACTAATTAATCTGGCAGAAGAAAATTTAAAGCAGTCAGACACTGAGGCAGTGGCATGGCTATTGTTGGGGGCTTTTAGCCAGATTTATGTTATGAATCAAGAGCAAAGAGTCCAGCAGGATGATTTAAAACATTGTGAGTTTGACCAGAAAGGAAGCTCCAGTAAAGCTGTGGACTGCAAAGATACAGTTGACAAAATCTTGTTTGTTGAGAAGGAATAAGAGAATAGAAAACATAGCCTGAAGGCAGAGCAAAAAGCACTTTTGCAGCTGGAACTTTTGCAGCTTCAAAAAAGATTTTGCTTTGAAGGAAAAGTCACAGAGCATAATGTTCCAGAATGGTGGCAGCATAGGAAGTTTGTTTATCAGAGTGCCCAGCAATCCAGGGAGTCAACCTCTACAGCCAGAAGAGAGGAAAGCCTGGTTACTTTTGGTAACCAGGTAGCAAACCTTGGCATCATCCACTATGCTACTGGTTTTAGGTGCATGAAGAATGCAAGCGTTCTGAAGTTAAAAAGGCTGCCACCCCAATTTCAGAAGTCAGTGTGCCCCCTATGAGGGCAGTGTATGAAGCTGTGATTGTGAAGCCAAAGGCGCAGTGGAGATCCCAGACATTTGAAAAAGCCAGGAACATGGATCATCTAAGGAAAGTTGTAAGGAGAAAGCACAGGGGGCCTAAAACAGAAGTTGTGGGAGCCACAACCACAAGAAATGCCGTAGGGGTGGAGCCACACAAGTCCTTTGGAGCTCACAATTTGCTACAGATTGCTTTCGATACCAAATACGGAATTCCTGGACTTAATGTTTGCCCTGCTGGATTAGGGACTTCCTTTTATCCCTATCTTTTATATCCTCCTGTTTGTAACCTTTGGAATGGGAATGCTTATCTTGTGCCATTGTATGTTGGAAGTGTTTAACTTTGTTTTTACTCACATAGGGGCTTGCAGCTAAGGTTTGCCTTACATCTTGAAGGAGTCTTGGGATTTGAACTTTTCAGCAATACTGAAACTGTTAGGACTTTGGAAACTTTTTCAGATGGACTAAATGCCTTTTGTATAAAAGGGTATGCATGAGTCTTTGGGAGGCCAGGGACAGAATGTTGTGGTTCTATAATACAATGCTGATAGACTTAATACTGGTTCTTAAGGATTAGCTAAATAAGAAGTGAAAATGAAACTGTTCAAATTCACATATTCCTTCAACACAAGCAAAATTACTTTTTAAAATATCTCTTAAGTTAATTAAAACCATTTTTAATTATTAAAACCATTATTAAAGCTAGATGCTTTAGTTTTGGATAGACTCTATTGGTTCTTGCTAAAACCAGGCATAAAATAGGAACACTTACACATCCTTCCACTTCTGTTCACTCTCATTTTATTTGCATAGGGTTAAATTTTACAATATGCACACTCATTTAAGACTGGATTAAAATTTTAGTTTCATATTTAGAGGAATGAAATGTTCATCACTAATATTTTTATATTTCAAAAATTTTTATTTTGATTTATCTTTTGGTTGACTGGCATATATTATCCATCCATACTTCGTTTATTTTTTTATAAGCCCTGTGCTCCTAATTGTTATAATTGATACACTGTGTCAACTTGAGAAGTTTAGAAATTTAACTAAGAGACTCAGCAAGAAGCCAGAGTTCCTACTTTGTACCTATCCTGAGCCTATATAAGAGAAGGTCACAGAGGTGGTATGAGTGATACACCTTCCCTGTGCGTGGGGAATGGGAGTAGGGTGCTTACAATATAAGGGAGTAGAAAAGGCTTGTTCTCCCTCTTTTATACTCTGGCTGCTTTTGCTGGCTGCTGCCTTGATGTATTGCCCCAGTGCCATGCCACCTTGCCTCAGAGCCAGCTGATGCTTGATTGAAACCACCACAAACAGTGAGCTAAATAAACCTTCTCTTCATTCATTTCGGATGTTGAGTACTTTGTCCTAGCAATGAAAGAGAAGTAACTGAGACAATTCTCTAGAAAATAAATAAATGAAAACTAACCTCAGACTTGAAAGGCAAGAACTGCAATAATTACAAGAACTTTTCTAGGGCCCATTGTCAATTTTTAAATGAATTTATACTAGGTCACACTATAATGAAACTTTAAAACACTGGAGCAAAACACAAAACCTAAGTTTCTCAGAAAGAAAAAAGAAATCAAATTGCATGTAAAGAATCAGGAAGCAGAACAGTGCTCAATTTTTCAAAAACAAAAGGAGCTAGCATATAATGGAAAACGACTTCAAATTTCAGATGGTTAATTCCAACCTGCGATTCTATATCTTGATAAATTGTTAATTAAGTACTACATGAGGGTCATTTTTAAAGAGGTGCACAAACATGAAAGTTGCTGTGAATTTTTTTTTCTTTTAGAAAAAACCTTATAAGATTTCAGTGCAAATAATTTGGGAGGTAACCTTAATGAGTACTGACAGAGAAATGCAAAATTGAGGCCAGGAAAAAAAAGGAACATAAAAGGGATGTTTTATGGCATGGGTCACCTTGCATGACTACTAAGATTGCATCCTCCTGAAGAACTGCAAGAACCAGGTAAAATATATATCATAATTACCCCTGCCAAAGAGTTAAGAAGTTGATCCATTATTGTTGAGAATTTACCCTATATGCATGAACAAGAGAAACCATCAGGTAGAAAGTCAGAAATATTTACAGTCACATACACCAAAATATTTTTGTATGCTAGAGGAACTTGGGGAGGCCATAGATGTCTTCTACTGAAGTCTCAAAACACTTTCTTGGTGGAGGTAGAGTACAATGGTAGAGTATGTGCTCTGAATGTTATCATCAGCACACACGCACACACACACACACACACACACACACACAATTTTCTTGAAGTACAAGGAAGTGCTTCACCAAAAGGATATAGTAAACCAGAAAAGAAAAAGACACAACATTTGGGAAACAGAGGATGCTATTCAAGAGAAAGTTGAAGAGCACTCTTGGAATAATAGTGAATGGAGATCCCAAGATGAAAATTAGACAGACTCCAGCTAAGACTTAAGAAGATCAATCTGCCCCAAGAAAGTGTGTTACAAGAACATGAATTTTATAGGTATCTGATGTCTTTAAAGTATGAGAGGAGCTTTAGTCAACTGAAAGAGTACTGAAAGATAAATAAGTGATAAATACATAGAAAATCAAGGGTAAAAAGGCAAGAAAATTGTTAAGAAAATGCAAAGTTTTATAACAAAAGAAAAATTGCCATACATGCATAAAGTATTTAATTTATTCTCTTGACAATTTGTCATATCTGTATATACAGACCCACCATATTTTAAAGACATTTAATAAACACATTTTTAGTCATAGTGCATACTAAGTCATGTAACAGCTCCATAATGGTAGGCATCTCAGTCATTTTCAGTGTTTTTCTATGATAAATACTACTGGAGTAAAAAACTTCAAAATTTTCAAAAGGATATATTCATAGTAATGGAATTTCTAGGTCATATAGAAATGCATAAAGTTTCAATTTTATTTATTCATTGTCAAATTTTTCTTCTTCAAAAAATGTTTTGTCAATTTATACTCTCTCCAATGAAGCATATTGTCTTTTTCTGTATATTCTCCTACAATGGGTATCATCATCAATTTGATTTTTGTGTTATTTTCCCTTTATTCACAGTTAAAGCCAAAAAGAATGAGGAAATTTATTAATTTATTATTTAATTTAGACTTATGTATTTTATTTTATTTTATGTATTTTAATTTTGTTTCAGTGCACTATTTTTGAATTAAACAGCACTGATTGATCTACTTCCAACTTTATTGTACACAGCTTTTTAAAATACACAATGTGCTACAGACAAAATGCTTAATGCTCAATTATTTTATTCTGTAAAAATACAGTCTGTTCTATATTCTATATGATAGTTACCAAGTAGCCAATAAAGTTATCAAGAGATTAGCTTTAATATTTTTAAAGGATCTATAAACCTTATACTGTTCCTTAATCTTGGAATATTTAATTGTTTTACATTCCAGCATGTTCAACCGAAAAGGGTGTAAATGTAAGGAGAGGGAAAATATATAATTCTCATTTCACAAATGAAAGCTGTGATGATTGATGAAATTAGTGACTATAAATGGAGAATCATATTGGATAGTGTGAGTTACTGCCTGCTCCTTACTGCCTGCTTCTTAATCTGTGCAGTTTCTTAGTGCTCTGTTAAGAGATTCTGCCATTCACAAATGTAGAACCAGGATGACATATAGAATTTTGCATATCATGTCCTAAATTTCTAAGAAACCCTGTTTTTAATATTATTTGATGCTTTTTAAAACCTCCTTAATTAAGAAACTTGTGATGGGCTTAGGGACTGGCAGGATCATCAGCCACCCCCCTCCTCACCCCATGGACCTAGGGAGCAAGTGAGATCATCGCTCCCACCTCCTCCTCACCCACTGACATATGGGACCAGCAGAATCACTGGTCTCCCCTCCTCCTTGCCTGATGAACTTGGAAATAAGCAGGATCATCAGTCACCCTCCCCTGACCACCCAAAAGAACATAGTAGCCTATGGACAATTAGCGAACCCTTCCACCACCTGTAGTATGTTGGTAGGATGGGGGAAACCTCAGCAACTCCTCACCTGCACAGAGGACCTCAGTGGGCTTGCAACAGTGTGGTGAGTTTCCCCCTCAAATAGAGGACCTAAGTGGGTAAACAGGAGCAGCAGTGAACTACCCCCAGCTATAGGACATTAGTGAGTCTGGCAAGAGGGTGGGTGAGTCCTCCTTCCATACAGAGAACACCAGGTGGGTTGAGGAGAGTGCCAACAAGGTCTCCCCCAACCTAGAAGAAATCAAAAGGGCTTATGAGAACTCACAGAGACACAGTAGAGTCCCAGATGAAGCGCACACTGTAGCCAGGTAGATCTGGTTGCCTGAAACAGCCTGAAGCTGTAGTAACAACAGGAACTAAGAGCTGATTTATATCAATATTCCTAGGCTAGTAAACCTAGGAAAAATATAGGACTCACCCAACAGGCCTTGCAGGAGGAATTCAGGTGACTAGCCCCTCCCTTTCACTGTGGGACCAGCAATGCGACAAACATCAAACACACAGTAGGACCCTAATACATGCATGATGGACAGGTGAGACTAGTGGGATTGAAAACACCAAAATATTAACACAAGAGACGAAAATGACAAAACAAAAAAGCAAAATGCAATCTCAAACATCCACTCCATCAGGAACAATACAGGAGACATTGAAACAGAGCACACTGAAATAGAGCACATTCATATACCTGAAATTTCTGAAAAGATAGCAAGTGTGATAAAGAAGCCGATCCATGATGCTGTAGAGGGAATCAGATTAGAAATAATCTCTCATGTAAAGAAACAAATGACAACCATAACAAAGGAGTTGCTCAACATAGGTAGAGAAGACACAGACACAAAAAAGTACAGGAACACAGGATAATGATGGAAACCTTGAATGAACAATATAGAAAAGAATTAGAATGTATGAAGAAAAATTCAAAGACATATTCAGCAAATAAAAATTTCTATTGGAAGCTGTTGAAACTGTTTGAATGAAGCTGAGGATAGGATTTCAGACCTTGAGGAAAAGATCAGACCTTGAGGATAATGATCATGAAATGAGAGAACTTTTAAAAATAACAAGACAGCATGAAATGACAATTCAACAGCTTCAAGATGATGCAAAGAGAAACAATATAAGCTAATAGGCATTAATGAAGATGGAGGAATCAATGCAAATGACATTGGTAAACTATTCTCAGAAATAGTAGAAGTTTTCCCAAACACGGGGAAAGAATCTGATATGCAGATAAGTTAGGCATATAGAATGCCAAACAGTCATAAGTAAAATAAATCTACAACCAGACATATAATAATTAAGATCTGGCATAAAAACAGAATATTAAAGCTGTTAGAGAAAAGACACAACTCAACTATCAAAGAAATTCTATTAGAATCACATCAGACTTCTCAGCACAAACTCTCAAATCAAGATGAGCTTGGAGCGAAGTGTTTCAAGCCCTGAAAGAAAACAACTTTCGACCCAGATTTATATAACTTGACAAACTTTATTTGAAAATGAATGGAGAAATTAGATATTTCCCTGAAAAGAACAACTGAAGACATTCATGGCCACCAAACCAACCTTAAAAAGACTACTGAAAGACATACTAGACAGAGATAAAAATGACTAAAATTTCCAGAACAACAACAGAAAGAAATTACCAGACAATGCAAGCAATTAAACAAGGGGGAAAAGCAGAAAACCAACAGCAGGAAAATAACATGACAAAGCTGAGCCAGTATATATCAGTTATATCCATCACTGTAAATGGCCTCAATTCACCAAATAAAAGAAATAGGTTGACAGAATGGATCAAGAAACAGGATCCAACAGTATGTTATATATAGGAAATACATCTGACTCAAAAATAAAAGCTCATAGACTAAAATTCAAAGAATGGAAAACAATATTCCATGTAACAGGAATCCAGAAAAAAGCAGGGGTAGCAATTCTGTTTGCAGACAACGTGAACTTCAAACCAAAACTGATCAAAAGAGATACAAAAGATTACAACATACTTGTTAGAGGAAAAGTTGAAGAGGAAGAGCTAACAATCATAAATATATATGCACCAAATACAGGAGCACCCAACTATATAAGACAAATACTTATAGACATGAAAAACCAAATACACAATAGCACAACTGTAACAGGGGACCTTAATACCCCATTGTGACAAAAGAGATAGATCAACTAGACAAAAAGCCAGCAAAGAAATAATAGAAATAAAACAAACCTGTGAGCAAATGGACTTAGTAGATGCTAACAGAGTGTTCGACTCAACCACATATAAATATACATTCTTCTCAGCTGCACATGGGACATTCTCCAAAATATACCATATATTAGCCCATAGAACATTCTTGAGTAAATGTAAAGGGATTGACATCATCCCATGCATATTATCTGACCATAGTGCACTGACATTGCAAATTAATGGCAAAAGAAACTATAAGACCTACATAAACACATGGAAATTAAATAATCACTTCTTGAACAACAATGGGTTACAGGTGAAATTAAAGAAGAAATTTAAAGATACCTACAATCCAGTGAAAGTGCAGATACAACATATCAAACCCTGTGGGACACACAGAAAGTGGTCCTAAGAGGGACATCAGGAAAACAGAATGAGGACAAAAAACAACGTAATGCTTCTAGAAAAAGAAGAGCAAGTCAAGCTCAAAGCTCATAGAAGAGAGCAAATTATAAAAATGAGAGCAGAAAATAATGTAACTGAGACTAAAAAAAACACAAAAAATTATTGAATCAAAGAGCTGGTTCTTTGAGAGAATAAACAAAATTAATAAACCTCTAACCAACCTTATCAAGAAAAACAAAGGAAAAACTCAAATTCATGCAATAAGGAATAAAAAGGATGAAATTACAGATCCCATGGGAATTCAGAAAATCATGAATACCTATTTTGAAAACCTTTTCTCCTGTAGGGTAGAAAACACAAACAAAATGGATAGATTTCTAGAAATGTATATATTACCAAAGCTGAATCAAGAAGATATAACAATTTTGAATAACCCAATATCAGCTACTAAAATTGAAAATGTGATTAAAAATTTACCAACAAGGAAAAGCCCAGGTCCTGATGGATTTATAGCTGAATTCTATAAGAAATTTAGAGAAGATTTGACACCAGTACTCCTCAAACTTTTCAATGAAATTGAAAGTGAAGCAATTCTTCCTAACTCTTTCCTGGAGGCAAGTATTACTCTGATACCAAAACCAGAGAAAGACCCAATCAAAAAGGGAACAAAAGGCCAATCAGCCTAATGAACATTGATGCAAAAATTCTCAGTAAAATACTAGCAAATATAATGCAGCAAATCATAAAAAATATTATATGTCATGACCAAGTGGGATTTATCCCAGGAATTCAGAGATGGTTTAACATATGCAAATCAATAAATGTAATATACCACATCAACAGAGGTAAAGACAAAAATCACCCATCATCCAAATAGATGCAGACAAGCTTTTGATAAAGTCCAACACTTGGTCATGATTTTTTTAAAAAGCCCTGCAGAAACTTTGAATAGGTGCTATTTCAATCTAATCAAAGACATCTATGACAAACCAACAGCCAATATTATACTAAATGGGCAAAAACTGAAAGCTTTCACTCTAAAATCAGGAGCAAGACAAGGATGTCCACTATCACCACTCCTATTCAATATAGTTCTGGAAGTATTAGCCAGAGCAATTAGAAAAGAGAAATAAAAGGAATAAGGATAAGAAAGGAAGAAGTTAAATTATCATTATTTGCAGATGACATGATACTCTACATAGAAAATCCCAAAAACTCTCTCAAAAGACTAGAGTTTCTAAAAAAATTCAGCAATATAGCTGGATACAAGGTCAACACTCAGAAATCAATAGCATTCTTATATACAAACAACAAACTCGCTGAGAGAGAAATTATGGAAATGACACTTTTCACAATAGCATCCAAAACAATGAAATACTTAGGAATCAACATAACAAAGGATGTAAAAGACCTATACATTGAAAAGCTATAATACTTTTTAAAAAGGAGATTGAAGAGGATATCAGAAAATGTAAAGATATCCCTTGCACTTTGTAAGGAAGAATCAACATTGTGAAAATGGCCATACTTCCAAAACTGATATACAGATTTAACACAATTTTGATCAAAATGCCATTAACATACCTTACAGATCTAGAGAAAACATTCCTAAAATTCATTTGGAAACAGAAGAGACCTAGAATAGCAAAGGCAGTTCTGGGCAACAAAGGCTAGGCAAGAGGCATCACAATCCCTGACTTTAAACTATAAAGCTACAGTGATAACATCAGCATGCTACTGGCAAAAAAACACACCTGAGAATCAATGGAACAGATTAGAAGATGTAGACACAACTACAAAGACACTGAGTCACCTTATCTTTTCAAAAAAGGGGCTAAACATATTCACTGGAAGAAGGATAGCCTTTTTAATAAATGGTGCTGGAAAAATTGGCTTTCCACAATGCTGAAGACTGAAACTAGACCCATGTCTATCACCATGAACTAAACTAAAGTCAAAATGGATCAAAGATCTAAATATTAAAACAGAAACAACAAATCTACTGGAAGACAAGGCAGGTAGAAATCTTGAAAACATAGGGGTAGGCAGAGTTCATGAACAAAACACAAACTACGTAGGAAATATCTCAAAGAATAAACAACTGGGATCTCTTTTTAAAAAGTTTTTCTACTTCAAATGAAATCACCAACAGAGTGAAGAGAAAACCCACAGAATGGGAAATAATTTTAGCCATCTGTCCCTCAGACAAAGCACTTATAACTAGAACACATAAAGGATTGAAAAACATCAGCCCCCCCCCAAAATCAAAGATCCCATCCAAAAATGGGCATCTGAAATGAACCTGCACTTCTCACATGAAGAAATACAAATGACAGATAAATACATGAAGATATGCTCAACATCCTGGTCATTTGAGAAATACAAATTAAAACAACACTGAGATTCCGTCTCATTCCAGAAATAATGTCTGCCATCAAGAAATCAACTAATACCAAATGTTGGTGGGGCTGTGGGAGAAAAAGAACACTGCTCCACTGTTGGTGGGAGTGTAGACTGGTGCAACCACTTTGGAAATCAGTGTGGAGATTCCTCAAAAAACTAAGAGTGGAAGTCCCATTTAATCCAGCTATTCCCCTTCTGGGTATTTCACCAAAAAAATTGAAAATGTCATGCCACAGTGATATATGTGCATGCATGTTTATAGCAGTACAATTTGTAACAGCTAAATCTTGGAAACAACCAAAATGCCCATCAACTACAGAATGGATAACAAAGATGTGGTATTTTTAATACAATGGAATATAACTCCACTATAAAAAAGGATAATCTTGAGGCTTTTGTAAGTAAATGAATGCAACTTGAGACCATACTCATAAGTGAAATGAATCAAACTCGCATTTATAAAAATCTTATTGTCTCTCTAGTTTTAAAAAAAATGTTAAAATATGAAAGAATAATAAGATTCAAAATGTACAATAAATATTGTAATAATGAAAGGGAAAGAAAGTGCTCAAAAGGACAGAACAACGAGGATAGGAAAAAGGAATAAAAGGAAGAAAGGAAAAGATAATATGTATGTTGGTAAACATATATATGTATGTATATGTATGCTAGATATATAATTATACTACTAATCTCTGTTAGTTCATCAAAAAGAACAGTTTGTGCTGTCATTGTTTGATTGATCACTTTTGTGCCTGGATTTTATAACCTGAACAAACTACTTCTAAGATATTAATATGTAGTATATTAAGTAACATTAATTCCCTACTTTTTTTAAAAATTCTGTATCATTTCTATCCATTTTTTCTGTTTTGCTTTTTAAAATAAAATAAAAAAGAAAGAAAATAATATAATCCACATAAAATATTAATAAAATTAACAAGTGACCTGATTTTTAAAAAGAAATTTGTGCTCAGCATTTGCCTGACAGAATATGAAGCTAATTGCTGCATCCAAAACAAAAACAGATTCTAGTGCTTTATCACTTTTATACAAACATGGACCATCTTCCATCTAAAACAAACAAAAAGAAACAACAAATTTAACAATAAAAATCACAAAATAAGGTTAAACTTTAGAACTTTCATATAGCTGTAGGCTATCAACTGCATTATTTAAGCAAAACACAGTTATATGCACATGACCTTTTTCTTTAAATCAACTATTTCAAATTGTAGAATCTCAAAATTCCTAACAGAGACTCTGAATTCACTTACATGCTAATTGCAAACTTAGAATACTTGTGGCTCCAATAATTGTTTTGAAATATATTCTACTGATGACCTCTTTAACAGATTCAAAATATAATCTGGGCAAAATATAATCTGTATTTGGTATGTGCAGGAGCAAGGAGCAGGACAACTCTGCAAATGCAATGAATTTAATTTCATTATTAATAGACTCATGGTTAAGAAAATGTGATTGAAACAAAGGACAGAGACAAGAATGTAAACTGGAATCCTGTATACTGTAAGGAATCACAGAGGACCCAAGGTCTAGAATCCTTTCCCACTTACTGGAATTAGACCCTTATTTGAATATTCATCCTATCATGGACTCCACAGGAACACAGAGATATTGGAGAGTTGGGAGATGAGCACAGAGGATGATTAAAGGGTTGGAGTAGGAAAGAAGTGAACAGATTGCTAAACCTGGAAAAGTAGGGAGCTCTATGGTTTAAAAAAAGTTTCCGAGTAATGGGACCAATTAATAGACAAAAATAGAATCTCAGCTGCTTTTCATTCCCACTGTGAACAGAATAAGAGAAAACAGGTGGAACTAAATATGAGCATTGAGGCTGCCAACAGTTTAGCAAGTAGAAGCAGCAGTGTATTTAGCAGCCAGTTGTGATATTTCAATCCTCACACTCTGTAAAGTAGGGCAATGTGGAGGTAAATGTGGCCACCACCATGAGATGCTAAAATAAACAGTATGTGTTGGAGGGACAGGAGAAAATTCCTAAAAGCACTGAGCATAAATTCTCATTTCCATACCAGCAAGATTGGTTGTTTGACAATGGGATGTATAAATTAGAATAGCCCTAGAGCTGGGGTTTAAATCCCTGCTGGGGTCTGAATTATTGACTCGGTAGCTATACTCACCCTATCTATGCTTCCATTTCCTCACCTGTAAAAGGGGGAAAGTTATTATCATAAAGTGAAAGTTATTACCTCCTGGAATTGTTGAAAAGATTGATAAGTTAAATTCTCTGTGGGGGGAGGGGTGCCTATATGCATGCGTGTATGTGTGTGAATTTATCTAGCATCAACATTCTAAAGTCCATAATTCTGTATGAACCATCATTTGCAGCAAATGTACTAAATATAGGCACTTGTACTCATGACGCTGCTTAAGCATATACTCTGAGGGGTTCAGGTATGAATCACACAAAATGTATACACATTTATCAAATATTTAGAATTTAGTTGTCTAACTCTTCAACACTGTGTGATATCTAAGGTAGAGTTTATATCTACAATAATTATAAGGCTACTACGTTAAGTAGAATATATTACATTCTAATCACAATATATAAGAGACCACTGCACATGTCTCACTATTGATTCATTACTAATGGCTAGTATTCTCACATCTCTGGCTAACATTGTTGTATGTTCATTTTTGCTGTTTTGTGATTTTGTTTGTGTTGCTTAATGAAATGCAGAAATTTGTTACTATACAACATAAAACAGGCTTTCTTGATTTTGAAAAGAACATCTTTTCATGTATTTATTTCAAAAGCTATCAGTAGGCATTTCTTTAAAAACACAAACAAGTTGTTGTCACACCTCTAAATGATTATAATCAAAAATAAGAGATTTAAAATAAAAATCACTTTAAATTAAATTAAAGCTACTTTAAACTTCTTGCTAGTGAGAACTTTAGTAAGAGAATAATAAGCTCACCAAATTCTTTGGTTTGTCAGTTAGCTGCATAGTTACATCAGTTGTTCAGTCTAGGTTTAGAGGCTATAAATTGTGTTTTATTGCAAACTTACTCTGTACACAAAAAATGCTTTATTCATACCTTTAGTGCAGTAACATAAAGCTATTCCACTATATGCATAAATATACACACAATTTTCTATGAAAATTTTCCTTTTTACAACTATTTGAACAAATAAAGAAAGGTGTTTTATAATAAGAACAAGCCAAAACATTATGTAATTACAAGTTATTTTTGTAGACTGATTACCTGCATATATCCAAAGTCTTTATCTTTAAACAAAAACCATCCTCGATTGCTTTTTTTTTCCTTTTGGCTTTCTTGAGGTATAATTGACATATTAAAAACCTGTATACATAATGTACACAATTGGATGAGTTTGAATGTATACACATAGCCTCATACTATCAACACAATCAGAGCAGCAAACATATCAGTCAGCTCCAAAAGCTCCGTTGGGTGCCTTTGCTGTGTTTTGTGTTTGTCTTCATTAAATCTATTTTAAATGATATACAAAAACATGAAAATCATGCCTATCAATGTGATTTGTTTATTTGTTTGTTTGGTACTGGGAATCGAACTCATGACCTCATGCTTGCCAGGCAGAAGCTGTGTCACTGAGCTATATCCCCAGCAATGTGATGTTTTAATGCATACAACCCCTAATTCAACACTTAAATCAGATTAAACATCTTTACCTTCTCATGTATCATTCTTTTATGGTGAAAGCATTCAAAATTCTTCCTTCTAGCTTTTTGGAAGATATAATAAATTATTGTTATCTGGAATCACCCTCTTGTGTAACAACAGTCCAAAACCCCTACTCCTATTTAACTGGTAAAAGCACTTAATGTGATATCAACCCATTTAGCAAAGTTTCAAGTGTATAGCATCATATTGTTAACTATAAGACTATGCTGTAAGGCAGATGTCTAGAATTTATTTTTCTCCTACATACATAACCTCATACGTTTTTAACAGTAACTGTTCTATTTCCCTTTCTGCCTAATTCTTGGCAATCACCAATTTGTGTTCTGTTTGCATGAGTCTATTTTAGATGCCTCATGTAAGTAGGATCATGAAATATTTGTCCTTCAGTGACTGGCTTAAAATCATTTATCATAATGATATGACTGCTAGGTCCATTCACGTTGTCACAAACAATACTTCCCTCTTTTTTAAACCTGAATAATATTGCCTTTTATGTATTTACCACATTATGTATCCATTTGTTCACAAATACTTGGGAGGTGTCCACTTGGCTCTTGTGAACAATACTGCAATAATCGTGGGAGTGGAGATACCTCTCCAAGGTCCTAGTTTCAATTCATTTGGATAAAGGCCCAGGAGTGAAATTGCTGGATCTTATTTTCTGTTACTCGATCAAGGTGGTGAGCTGTGCCAGTGACAGATGACACCTTTTCGATGAAAAGGACTGGGATCCTATGCATCTGAGCTCAGATCTCTACTTGAATAGCAGACAGCAGAGAAAAACCTGGGTTCTGTGCTATTTACATACCTTAAATTTTGTAATTTCTGAAGATGAGCTTTGAAAATATATTTATAGAGAGGAATTTAACTTTCAGTGATGCTTTCACCCAAATATCTCAGGCCATTGGGATTTATTTATACATTTGGCATAGATTCCTTCATGGAATTTAACCCATACTATTTTTCAATGTACAAACTATATCATAAATAAGGTCCAGAGATAAAAATGATGAAAAAGATTTCTAATACATATAGCAGACAAAAGGTTAGAATGCCTAACATACTCAGAAGTCCAAAAAATGTAAGAAGCAACACAACAGCAACATGAATGAATGATATAAAATTACATTTTATATCAGAATAAATGTATTAATAACAAAATTATGAAAAGATAATCTCACTAGTCATCACAGCAAATTTAAATAAGATAACCATTTTGCAAATATCAGATCGATTTAAATATGTTGTAACAACCAGTGCTGGTGCCACACAAAAAACTCAGCACTCCCAGAGAGTACTGACAAGATTAACTATGATGAACTACAATAGCCTTTTTGGAAAGCACACCAGTCACACTTACAGAAACTTTAAAAGTACAAATATCCAGTCCAGCAAGGTACTTCAGGAAATTTTGCTCATGGTGGCTATTTCTTGTCTTGAACTCCATTATTCTCTCTCCTTTTAAATATCTAGACAGTGGTTGGGGTGACTATGCTTCCTTCATGGAGCCTAAATGCTCTGTAAGGCTGGCCTCCAACTCCAGGTCCAGAAGAAAGCACGTAACGTAAGCCAACACAGTTCCATACCTTCTAGCTACAGCACCTGGTTCAGGCAAGGATGACAAGGTAATGACAATCCTACCTAGCACCTCAGATAAAACTAAAACTACTGGGGCTTGGGGGTGTCTTGGTTACTTTTCACTAGTCCCTGAGACAAAATACCTGATGCCCAAAGTTGGGAAAGGAAAGGTTTATTTCTTACAGTTTTCGGAGGGTTTAGTCCATACTCAGTTGGCTCCAAGGCAGGGTGGCATGGCGGGGCCACAGTTCACGGTGGCTGCAAACAGCAAGCGGAAACCGGCAAGAGAGAGACACACCTTCTTCCTGCCATAACGTCACATCCTTGCTCCACCCCCTAGGAGGGCATAGCACTGACACCATCAATCCAAGCACTAGACAATGAACCAGTCACAAATGTACAATGCAAATACATGAGGCCTGGGGGCCACTGACATAAACCATGACATTCCATCACTGGCCGCCCAGAGACTCATGTATTTCCTTTATATGAAAGATACTTAGTCCATCTCCAAGAGTTGCCAAAGTCCTAACATTTTCAGCATTACTGAGAAGTCCAAGTTTCATGTCTCCTCCAATATCTATGGCAAACTCTTAACTGTAACCACTTGTACAAGCGAAACAAGGTTAAACATTTCTAAAATGCAAAGGCACAAAATAAACATCACCATTCCAAAAGTTACAAATGGGGGAATATAAAGCATTGGAAACAGCAAGTCTAACATCCAGCAGGGTGAACATTAAGTCCTGGAGTTCCATGCTCAGCATTTGAAGCAATCTGATTGCAAGCTCCAAAAGGCTTGGGTGATTCCACCCCCATGGCACTTCCAGGGACTTCAGCTCCTACAGCTTTTGTCTTAAACCTTCTCTGCTCAGCTTTCGCAGCTTTCCTTGTATGATCCACGTTCTTGGTTTTTCCAAACTTCTGGGGTCTCCATTGCACCTTTGGCTTCACACTTACATCTTTACATATTGCCCTCTCAGGAGCACATTGCTTGGCCTCCCAGACCCTTTGCAATCTAGGTGGAAGCCATCTTACCCTCAGAATTTGTGCATTTTCCTTGCACCTAAAATCAGCACCGTGTCGATGCTGCCAAGGTCTGCTGCCAGCTGGAGCAGTAGCCAGGCTTTTCTCTCTCTTGGCTATATGGGTCCAGTGCCTGGATTGCTGGGCTCTGTTTACCTGATTGTGAAGAAAAGCTTTTCTATGTTGCTGCCATTCTGGAACCTCAGGTGGCCTCCCGAGCCGTTCTGGAGCATGATACTCTGGAGCTTTCTCATCTGAGAAAATTCTTTCACCTTTGCAGTTTGGAGCTGCAAAGGGTGGACACCTGCTGTTTCCTGGGATGCCCTCTGGCCATCTTTCTTAGCTCTCTGTTTCTTCTCAACAATCAAAGTCTCGGCACTATCTTTACAATCCACAGCTTTACTGGAGTTTTCCTTCTGGCCAAACTCACAGTGTTTTAAATTATCCTGCTGGGCTCTTTGCTCTTGATTTGCAACATAGATCTGGCTAAAAGCCCCCAACAATAGCCAAACAGATCCCTGGGATCTTAGTTCTGCATCTGACAGTACTTGTTATCTTCTAGATTTTCCAGTTACATAAGCCAAGAAAGTTGAACCAAAAATGCATATCCATTCTGGCATATTATGCTTCTTAAAAACAACTAAATAAAGTTACATATATTGAAAAGCATTTGAAAACTGTTTCTTTACAAGACCAGGTATTTTTTAGTTCATGACCAAAAGATCTCCATTGCAACATTTATCTCTGTCTCTGCAGAGCAACACAGCCATAAGTTAGGCATGGCCAGACTGGGTCCACCAGCTGTGGTTTGCCTAACCTTGATTTATGTCTGTGATATATCATTAAATGAAAAATGATGCTTCTTTAAGTGAAGAAATTCCTTAGCAAAAAATCCATATGTAACCATATCCTAAAAGCATAATGAAAAAAATGGCAAAATATATAACTAGATGTTATTGCTAATTACAACAAGGTCATTCTAAAGGAAGATTAAATTGGCATTTTTAACTGAACATTTTTCTTTGTACATTTTTGTGTTATTTGACTTGCTCCAATGAGAATGAACAACTTTTCTGTTTAAAAAATATCTAACAACCTAGAGGAAGGTTCCAGATGTCGTCAAAGAAATGTCCCTAAGTTTTAACAATTTTGAATTACAATCAGGCTACAATTAAACAAAATCTTAAATATGCAACCTGCCCCCCCACTTCTTAGAAAATGGTCACTCTCAGTTTAAAACCTATTGGCCCATTTTATAGATACATCCTAAGAAGTGATGAGACTTGCTAAAGTCCACAGAGTTAATTCGTGGTACAGCTTTGCCTTCCCATTCTCAGTCTAATCTTTTTCCATAGATGCTGTTTCCCTTTCTTATTTGAGATTAATGCACAGAAAATAGATACCTCTCCAAACATAACATCATGAATATGTTTATAGCACACAGCTCCAAGCAGCTCTGCCTTCAAAGACTTTTACACCACAGTCAGATTTTCTTTTCTATAAATCGTTAGCACTATTTTTAGGAGCCCTTTTCCCTGGCAGATTCAGGCATTCTCACGTTTGAGCCCTGTCATCTCTTCAGTGTGTATTTAGTAGTTTCAGCGCTCTGCTCACTGTTTGCATATCATGACACCGGGCAGAGTTCAGCAATACAGAATGTCTTATGCATTTCTTCTTAATCCATTTTATATTCATCCTGAGCCCATCAGAGCAGGAGATGGAACGAGAGTTTTATAATTACCTTTTGCAAACAGAACATTAAATTATTACACACTGCAATCCTCTGGTTTCTTGGACATAACGCAGCCTTTACTTGCCACTGAATAGATCCACCTGTCTTTGTAAGTACACATATGTACTTTGGAAATCAGTCCTGTTCATGTGAAGTTATTGATCAATTTGGGTAGATTACTGCAATAGATTCTTAAAATGCTTTACGATTAAGGGATGTGCTTAGCTTTCCTCTGTCATGTATCTCAAAGGACAACCATGAGATGAGACATACAATGAAAAACAGCAGGTAAGACCATATGAGTCTCCTTATTAAAAACATAAAGTGGCTTTCATTCCTGCTTTTATTAAGTCTACTTTTCAAGCTAAATGGGGTTAGGTGAGGTGATTATAATACAAGTCACATCTAACTATTTCATTATCCGTGTCCTACAGCAAGATAGCCCCCAGAATACCTTTCAAAGCTCCAGAGTGATGGCAGCAGGTTGAATATAATGAACAATGTTACAAATAGGGACATGAGACAGCAGGTCTGGTGGGGACGGAATCTCCTACAAACTGCAGGCCTGTAATTACTGAACACCAGCTTGGTCTCAGTTGACTTTGAACACTGGTAACCATCTTTAGCAGATTATGTTTTTCCCCAGCTAGTTAAAATGAAGCCAGTCAGAGAACTGAAATTTATAAAATATGATACATATTCAAAGGCATTGTCTGCTTCCATTACTCTAATTTTTGTCTGGTTTCCAAGCTCATTCTACTGTGCACTGTGCAACTGAATTAAAATTGGACTGAGAAATAGTTTTATATCTAAGAATTGAATGGCTACAAACCGTATTTAAAAATAATGGAGCAGTCTAATTTTTGGTGTTGGGGGAAAAGCAGAAATAGAATTCCAGCCTTATGCATAGCAGTTTTATCTAAATATGTCTTTATGCATGATCACTGAACTAGGGATTGAACAAAGGAAGGTGAATGGAGACACAAGAAATGTGTGGGAAGGAGAGAGAGTATAAATGAGAGTTCTAATGAGACAATGTGACTGTAACCAGAGTGACCAGTTCTGTTTTCTAGATTCACTTTGCACATTTAACTCAAAACAACAACAAAAAAATGAAAATTGCTGATATTGTCCACTTCAGTTTATTTTACTCATAGTGCAAATTGTAGGGAGCAAAGGACTTAATACAGATTTGTTAAAGAACTTAACTCTGGTCGCTCACCTGCTGCATGGATAAGCCAGAATCCAGCTGAGAATATGCCTACTTTCCTGTCTGAAACTACCTAGATAAAACCCAGTTCAGTTCACTTCAGAGACCATAACATGGCCAGGATTTTGTCCAGCAGGACAACTCAAGCCCATGGTAAATCATGCCCAGCCTCCATTCACCCTTCCCATTCTTTGCTTCTCTTTCCCTGGAATCTGGCCACATTGGTAGAGAAAGGAAGGAGAGCCATGTCACAAAAACACAACCTGGAATTCACCCTTCTTATGAGCCAGTGGCAGCCATGTGGGGTTGAGAAGAGAAATAAGAAGCCAATTTGCCCTTCTTGTGAGTCAGCTGGTATATGAGCTGGAAAACAAGAAGAGCCTCCCTCCCCATAAACAAGTGGCTGATAAAGACTGAGGTATAAAAACAACTTAATGCTCATATCTTTTGATGGACTTTGTGGACCGAAAGCTGATAGTCTGAGCATCTATTTAGAGGGTAACAATATGCAATGTAGCAACTATGGGAGATTTCCTTCTGTCTTGTTTCTGAAATCCAATATTGTTCTCACTGTTTTGTTTTGCTCTGTTTTATTGTTTTGTTTCCTATAATGTTCTCTTTTTATTGGTTTTATTCTATTCTGCTCTGTTAGATTTTTCTATGTGTGATGGTATGACAACAATTTTGAAGATAGCAAGAGGCATTAAGGAACCATTGCTGATTTCCTATTATCCTGTTTTGAAATCCTATATCATTTTTGCTGTTTTGTTTTGATTGGCTTTATTCTATTTTCTTTTATTTGGTTTTATTCTCTTTAAAATAAAATTTTAAAAAATAGAAAACAATAAAATCTAACATACTGAATTAAAAAAAAAAAAAAAGAATACACAACCTGAGGGCTTGTGTGGAAGAAGACAAGGTGTGCTGAAAGGGAGTTGGCCCTAGTCTCCCAGATGTATACCAATCCTATGAACACGATGTTACCTGGTAGCTGGTAATACACATTACCTCTCCACTCACAATCTTGGCTATAGCATCCCTGCTAGTGTCACCTGCATTTCTCTCACAATTAAAATACAATTCTACGGCCCGTGAATTTAAAGATGTAATGCTTTGAGTAGCCTTAAACTCTCTTAAGAATCTGATGAACACCATGTTCCCTGACCATGACTCTGCCCTCCAAATATATCTATGTACACAGAGAAATAACTTTGTGTATGGTTTAGATATATTCAAAGATCTTCTGAAGTCCTTATCTGAATCCACAGGCCCATACAAACATTTCCCAAAACACCTTCTTCCCAAACCCAGAAGTACAACCGCATTACTCTCAACCAAAAATGCAGGCCCACGTACATTCATAACCGCCCTTCAGTCTGAACTTGGAATGATCATTACATCTGCTCTAGAAGAAGACTCTGCCTTGATGAGCACTGTGTAATGGAAACCTAAATCTCCTTGGTAGAATCTATTAGCAAAATCACCCTTACTCCTTAGTTCCCTGCTATGCAATAATAGTACAAACTTAAAATTTCCTGATACGTAAGACTTTCATACAGCACCTCAAAATATTTGATTTTCCTTAGGCACTTTTTAAAAGTTCCAGTTGCAACAGGAGAGGTTTTAATTACTGAAAAGTGGGTGAATTTGCTTTCAAAAAAAAAAAAAATGCTGTCTAGACAAGACCATTTGGCTGCAATGAGAGTGTATTAAGATTATGACTTATAGCACCATTTCTTTTACAGTGCCAAGAAACCAGCTGATTCCAATCTCTTATCCCTAGACTGCATATTCAAACAAGTTCCATGACAAAACAAGTTGAAAAATATTTTGGCTCTGAGGGAAAACTATATGCTACGCATGATTACATAATATATTCTCAACCTATATTTATAATTGTGTGTGCATCTACAATAAGGAAGGTAGAGAAGCTCTGTTTAGGGAAAACAGCTTGGTTTTTCCCCCCAACATATTTTAAAAGCACACGTGTATGTGCATGTTCTTTTTCAAGCATTTATTAAATACTATATACATGGTGATATGCAACAATGAAGTTGGTCTGTCATTAGTGATCACTTCTGTCTTCTTAGGAGAGATAAGTCTCAAAAGCAGCAAAATTGCTTCAAATCAAATGAAATAGATGTTTCAAAAAGAAGAGCTCCTCAAAGGATACCTACATAATAAATCTGAAAAATAGACATTACTCTACCTGTGATCAGTAAGTGAACTGCCTCAAATTTCTTATCATGCAGAATCTAGATTTTTTTCCAAGCAACTAATTACAAATAGAATTTACCTCTCCTCCAACTTTACTGTCTGCATTTCTTAATGAAGTTAAAATCCCTTGCTAAATAAATAAGCTGAAATTTGAAATAAATAAAACCTACAGATTTAATAATCACCTATAGGAATTAACAGAAAATATATGAGAAATGAAATCTAGAAGTAGTCACATACATGAAGGATGTAGGTTTGGACAAATTCATTTCTAATGATCATCTGTTGAATATAACAAAATTTCAGTAAAATCCAAACTCAGTCCCATAAAAATAAAAATTTGGAAACAATGCAGTTGACTCTCCCTCTCTCACTAACCCTCTTCTGAGATCTGGCCAGCTAGAGGTCTTTTCATGGAAGGGAGGACAGAACGAGGGAAGGTGGAAGGGAAGGTGAAGCATGGTGGAAGGAAGAATAACCTCCTCCTGGGAGATGGGGAGGGAAAGTCAGTCCCCAGCTCAGTCTCCCCAGACAAGGAAAATGAAATAGTGACAAATTAAGCTGAAGATTCCTGGAATTGCTACTGCAGAATTCCCAGATCACTTAGGCCACTGGCTCAATGCTAATGATGCTTGAGGCAGAGCAGGTGGCATCACAGTGCAGTTGGGATGGAGAAAGATTTGGATCCCTAGTCAAATCCCTGGAACTCCGCACCAGCTTGATAAACAGCGCCTCCACTTCATTAACCGTATAACACGGTCAACCTAGAGCCCACAGGAAGAACCTCGTCTGTCAGGTTTTAGCAGGGTTTTACTTGGTGAAATATCTTCTGATTCATCATGTTTATCAAAAAAAAATTTTTTCACACAAAGGTCAGCTACAGTTTAGAGAAACAATGAACAACTCAAATAGAAATTGAAGTCTGTGATATTTTATGGAGGAAATTTAAAGGAGAACAACAATCTTAAATGAGAGGTATAAAACAGGAATGTTGTATCGATGTATTTTTATTCAGATGTTTATTTTTATTCAGATGTACCTCAGTACTCCAGAAGTTTCATTCCATATGCTCAGAAGAATTCAGAAGCAAATATTATCTAAAACAATAAAATAAGAAAAAACAGAATCATGGACAAAATGTTAATTCAGTAAAACCAATATCCCAGTTGTCCAGGGGATACACACACAACAAAAACAACAGCAATGGCTTGGTGCCATAGGCAAAGAAACAAAGCAACAACACAGAATGGATGTGAAATGCCACTAGAATTCTTTAAAAGGTATTATTCCTGGTTTATTTTAAGAAAAAAATCTTCAATTGAAGAATCTTAAATTTGGAAATGTTGGAAAATAGTTCACTGAAAAGGAAGGTTTTGGCCTACACCGTTTGATCAATTTTTCATGCCTATATGAGCAACTACTTTGATGATAACAATATGCAATATAACTAGTATTACTCTCCTACAATCTTATTTTGTAATTTTGTCTTTATTGGGTTTTTTTTCTTTAAAATAAAAAAACCTTTTATTATCAAACAATGGAATGCAAGTGGTATAAAAAACTCTGTTCATGTGGAATAGAGGATGCACTAAGGTGCTTATGAGCACTTTTGACATAGCTAGTGAGGAAGATATTTATAATACCAAAAAAAATTCATTTTTTGATTTGGCTTTTTGTTTGTTTGAGACAGGTTCTTGCTTTGTAACATAGGCTAGACTTGAACTCATTACATAATCCCGGCTGGCCTCAAACTCATAGTAATCTTCCTCCTGCTTCAGCCTCCCAAGTGCTGGGATTACAGGTGTGTACTACCACTCCTGGCAGAAAATATTAGAATTTAACATGAATATTTTGAACAATTGAAAAATTTATACCTCCCCACTAGTTTCTATGGTCCTTGTGACTATGTCACTCAGTGAAAAGCACTGCAATGTCTGTGGCCACCCTCTCGGCACCATATGGTCCCCTGCAGTTCTGAGGGAGGGGAGTCAATTGACTCTATCTGAGCAGTCAGAGGATTTATAGGTTTGATTACCAATACATGCTTTTACCCTGATATATATGGAGTTTCTGCTGTTGTATTAATAATAATAAGAGCATGCCAAATGAATGGAAGGGCATCGTTGTAAAAGGAATTTGTGTACACAATGGAAGTGTATAGGTGTCTTGTGGCTTCCACTATGAAGATGTAACTATTTTCATGTACAAGTTATTAGCTCAAGGTATTCTTTATTGTACCATAACTTTGCTGCTATAGCAACACGGTTGTAGCAGAAAAATAATTATGGCTGGGTGTTACATGCCAGATGTTTTTAAAGTAAAAGAGACAGTTTAATTCTAAAGTAGTTTAAACGGTAGATACAGCAGTCTGGAAAAATACAAATAAAGAAGCTGTGGAAATGTTAAAAGCATTTTTTAGATATCTTTTTTTCTATACCAGCACTGTCCAAAAGAAAATATATGTAGTATATATTTTTTTCGGTAGCCATGTCCAGTGGGATGAATTTTACTGATATATTTTAAAACAGTGTTTCCGAAACATTATTTCAATGTGAAACTAATACAAAGTGTATGAATAATAAATTTTACATTCTTTCTTCCTATTCTGTTTCCTAACTCTGGCACGCATTTTACACTTGCAGCATATCTCAAAACAGACAAGCTAAATTTCAAGTGCTTAATTGCCATAGAAGCTGGCGGCTACTGTAATGAACAGTATCATTTGAGACTTTTCCCTTGGTTGCATTTAGTACTATAGGTAATCCTTCCTACGCAGTTTATAAAAATATTCAAAGATGACCCTGGGAAGGCTCTCCACGAGTCGTTAATCACTAAAACATCTGCATGTGTACGCTTCACAGAGGGCAGCTAAGTACTTCCACTCAATCAAGATGATCACAGTTCTAAGTTCAACCCAAGAAATATTTTTTTAAACTTGTTAAAAATACAGGAATCCAACAAGTGTGCCTCAGTTCCTTTGTCTGCCTAGAGGAAAGAAAGATGCCCAGGAATCCGCAGTTGCCTGTCTCAAAGTGGTAGAGTCCACGTCCTTACCTACTGTGGAATGCAGGCAGAGACTGACAGGAGTTATAGTGAAAAAGGAAATTACGCATGAAAATCACTAGGCCCTGTGGTATTTGCCTTGCAAAGAATTACCCACGAAGAGAAAGTTTTGTCTCTGCTCTCAGCTCTAGGTCTAACTGGACTGGGAAGACAGCAAGAGAGCCATGACTCCACAAGAACCCAAAGATAACTCAAGAAGTGGAAACCCAGCATGAACATAGTAGGGCTCTCAGTGTGCATTTGTGTGATGTAATTATCCAGCCAACTCCAAATCTACTCACTGGAACTTTTATGTCCAGAGAGATTAAGTGTAGTTTGTGTGTTTTTAAGACACTGTCAGCTCTAAAAAGCAAGTTACAAAAAGCCGGTGTGCAGCATGAGATAGAAAGAAGGGGAAGACAGGAAGAGAGGACGAGGACGAGCAGTTCTTTTCTTCTTTTTCTAGCTGGAAAATGGTACTAAGTTCACAACTGTGGGACTTTTTTCTTTACTGATAGTCTTCTCTTCCTGTGTCTACTCAACACCTGTCAGTCATGAGGGCAGCACTCACCACTGGAGGACATGGCCCAACCCACTTGCACAGAAGACCCTTTGTGGTGACATGGTGGAGACTAAAGCAAGTGTTTGCTAGAGAGAATGCTATAAATTCAGCTGAGGTAATAATAAAAGGTAGTGAAGAAGGTGACTCAAGTAAGCTTGGAAACAGGACTATAAACAGGCTGATGCTTAGTTCTATTACCATGATATTTCTTCCTGCTGCTTATCTGTGGGGTAAGCTCATAATGAAGGACTATTCTGTTTTCCCTAAGGGGACAAAGATGGCAAAAGAACTTAGCCAGTTCCAGTTAGAAACATGCAGGTCAGAAATCACCAATAATCACTGAGAACACAAACACCCTAAGACAAAACCTCTGTTCATCTAGTTACCCCATACCTAGGCTAGGACCTTAAGAGGTACATGAAAAGCATTTGATAGCAAGCACTTAATAAGTATTCATTCAGTGAGAGTAAAAAGGGAGACCAGCAACTGCCATCTTGGAGAATCAAGAATGGCCAACATCATGAAGTCTCCAGAGACAAGATAAAGGGTCCATATAACCCTATCAAGGATAAGGATGAGAACAGATGGGAAAGAAGTCTATTACATACAGCAGAAAGATGCTGGAAAACAAAAGAAATTCAATGCCAATCCTTCACTGGTCTTTAAACATAAGTGAAATGAATTAATTTGTTGAATCTTTTCAACATTTTATCTCTATTGATTCATCACTTCTGTGAAGAGTTTATTCCAGAAGTTAATCACTTTCCTTTCAGTAGCCTAGAGGTTTCAGCCTAGAGGTCATTTTAGTTGCTCTTAATCATGCCATCTTCTGACAAGCTAAACAATTTCTCTTCATCTTTGATGTTTATGCAGTTCAAATGTTTGTATAGCTTTATCACATCTCCCATTAGTTGTTGTTCAGCCAGGCTTTAAGGATTAGGTGCTTTTAGATCCTTTAAACCTCGTAAATGCCTCTAATCAATCCTTCCTTTAACCATTTCTGATGCTCTTCCTCAGAATGCCTCCAGGGTCTTTGCATATTACACCAATGAGAAGTCTGCAGCTCAACTGGATAGTCCCAAAAAGAGCCCTAAAAGAGTCATATCATAACATATTTATCTGGAATCACCTGTATCAAAACATCTCAAGGAGCTGGGAGAGACTCTGTCTCAAAAAATAATCTCAAGGACGATTGTTTATAATTAGATTCTTGGATCATACAACCTAATGAATCAGAGTCTATGAACTTCAAAACATTAATAAAGCTCCATTATTTGTAGATATACTAAAGCTTGAAGACCACCTACAGAAAGCTGTCATTGAGAAATCCTCAATGTGTAATTTGAATTTCTTTTCTATGTAGGTGCCTAGACATGAAAAAAAAATTTGAAACTCTATACATTGTTATTTATGACAATTCCTCAAGTGAAATCGGCATGAAGAAAATACCTAGGGTCTCAGACACACAATGAAAGACAAACAGCACTGTGCTAATTGTAGTATTTTACCCTACTACACTCCCAGGTACTTTTACTTATTTCAAATTCATAGAATTGAATTAATCACACTCCTGGTTTATGGTACACTTCCCTCATTGTTCCATACATGGCTCTCATTTGTTATTTACTTATTTGCTTGCTTGTTTAAATATAATAAAAGCAGTGATGTCACTATATAACACAGAAATTAAAACATTCACATAACTTACTTCCTTACCCATGATACCTTATTGCATGTTCTCCAACCCAGCTCTTTCCACCTTGCAGTCTACAGATGCAAATTCTGGGGCTGACAGGGAACCTGCCACGATGGTTTAATGTAGAGTTCTCTCTTTCCCCTAAAAAGAAACATTTTGAAGAGCATAGTGGTATCTATATACTACTATGTGGGATGAAATGGAGGAAAACAATGCTGAGGAACACAGCCAAGACACTTTATTCAACAACTGCACATTAAGTGCTTACTATGTGAAAAGATTGTATGCTAGTATTAATTACTGAATATTATGGTGGTGGTCTAACATGGTGGAAGGCCAAAGTGATGACTACTTCCTCTTCCTTCTCCTTCAGCCTTGATTACAACTTCTTCTTTCCTTTCCCATGCACGTGAATCCAATCAGCTGTTCATGAGCATGTCATCAATGCTCTCTCAAGCATAGCTTCTGCTCAGAGGTCACATACCCCTCAGCCTGCTTTGTTTCCATCTTCTGGTTGGAGGTCACATACCCCTCAGCCCCCTCTGTTTCTGTCAGAGGAGAATGCCCATCCTCATGAATGCTGCACTCCTCTCCACGTCCTCAAAAAAGGCCCCTTTCCTTTCCTTTTGCTTCTCTATTGCACTAAAAAACCCTAATACTATGTGCCAAATGTGGGGCTAGTCTCTGGATACAGAGATGATTGCTGCCCTCAAAGAATTTGCTCTACTAAATAGACAAGGAATTCAATCAAGTGCCATCAGAACAGTGAGAGAAATCTTTACAGAACTGAGACCCAAAGAATGGAGAGCAGTTCCACCAAGAAAAGGAAAAATACCAGGAAAAGATAAAAGGCAGACATTCTCATTCCAAAAGGGAACAACAAGACAGAAGACAGGAACAACAGGTTCCAAGTAAATCCTAAATCCAACAAGGCAAACAACACTAATTCTTATGTTTGGAGAATGATTTTCTTTGACTCTGTGTTCCATCTTCTAGTCACACAGGTTCCCTTCCCCATGGCTTTGCTGGGTACAGCCCACACAGAAACTATATAATTCTGCCAAGTTAGAGCAGACTGGTTAGAGCTGTTCAGGAATCTCAGGGTCAGTCCTGCACTCACAGTTCATTAGACAATGCCCAAGTGTCTTTGGTGGTCCTGCCTCTGAGGCAGTTCTCTGCTTGGCCCAGAGGTTCCTGAGACATGTTTTGAAATTTAGGTCAAGGAAGCCATGTTCCACAGCTGCACACTCAGCACCACTGGAAGTGGCATCGTGTAGATGTCATCTAAATGGCCCATGGCCGCACCTTTGACTGGTGAGGTGAACCTGTAGTATTCAAGGAGAACCAAACTTGACTATGGGATATAGAGAAGAAATGAGGAGTTTGTCAATGAGATCCCAGCTCCCCTGGGCCTGTCCTTTGAATCTTTCTGCCCTGAAGTCTTGTGAGGGGAATGGCAAATCCTCTTTCACTGTGGTGATTAACAGCATATCCATTTCCTTACTCGTATCCTTGGTGTTCTTGAAACCCACTGTGGTTTGAATGTGTGTCCCCTCCAGAATTCATACTAAAACATTATCCTCACTGTGGTGGTATAAACAGATAGGGTATTTAGAGAGTGATAAAAGTATGAGGGATGCACTAGTGCCTTAGAAAAAGGCTAGAGAGAACTAGCTTAGGTCTTGTTTTGCTCTTCTCACTAAGACCATAAAAGAACATCTAGATGGCACTATCTATTGAGGAACAAGTCCTCATCAGACAGTGAACCTGTAGGCTACTTAATCCCAGACTTCTCAACCTTCAGAACTTTGTTTATAATTTACCAAGTCTCAGATGTGTATTTTCTTTCAACAGCATGTTTATGCTTTCTTGTTTGATACAATACAGATGGGTTGAAAAGTCTGAGAATGATCCAAGTCTTCAATTCTGCATCCTTTTTGATCATAAATTCTATTTTTAATTCATTTGTCTAGTACCACATTTTACTATAAAAAATCAAGAGAAGCCATGCTGCACTTTCCATGCTTTGCATAGATATTTATTTTACCAGATATCTTATTCCATTGTTCAGAAGTTCTACCTTCAACAAACCACTAGGATTCACATAATCTAGTCTTGCTCTATGCCATTTTATAACAAAGATGCTCATTCCTCCAACTTCAGTAACATTCCTCATTTCCATCAGATACCTCAGAATAACCCTTACTCTCCATATTTCTAGCAACACTCTCATCACAACCTATTAGGTAATCTCTAAGAAGACCAAGGGTCTCTCCATAGTTCTCCTTTTCTTTTAAGCTCTCACTAGAACTGGCCTCAGTGCTTCATCCTCAGCAATCTGGCCCTTTTCTGGTACACTCCTCCAAACTTTTCCAGCATGTAACCATTACCTGATTCCAAAGTCGCTTCCACATTTTTAGATATTTGCTACAGCCACACCCTACTCCTCGGTACCAATTTTTGTCTTGTAGCAGAGAACATCTGAGGCTGGGTGTCATGGTTTATGTCGGTGGCCCCCAGGCCTCATGTATTTGCATTGTGCATTTGTGATTGGTTCATTGTCTAGTGCTTGGACTGGTGGTGTCAGTGCTACATCCTCCTAGGGCTGGAGCCAGGATGTGATGTAATGGCAGGAAGAAGGTCTCTCTCTCTCTCTCTCTCTCTCTCTCTCTCTCTCTCTCTCTCTCTCCTGCTGGTTTCCACCGTGCTGTTTGCAGCCACCATGAACTGCGGCCCCACCATGCCACCCTGCATTGGAGGCAACTGAGTATAGACTGAAACCTCCAAAAACTGTAAGAAATAAACCTTCCCTTTCCCAACCTTGGGCATCAAGTATTTTGTCTCAGCGAATAGTGAAAAGTAAGACAGAATTTGGTACCAAGAGTGGGGTCATTGCTGTGACTTTACCTGACCGTGATTTTCGAGAGGCTTTGGAAATGGCTTGTGAGCAGAATTTGGAAAGGTTCGGACATGTTGCCTGGATGCATAGAGCTGGAGCAGCATAGAGGCTGTTCTATAGAGGAGATTCTGGTCAGAGCTCAGGAGATCAGAAGGCTGATAGAAAGCCTGATAGTAAAGACCAGGCATGCAAGGTGTCTGCTGGGAAGGAGGACTGTATTGGTTGTTGGACGTCTTATGATGTGTGTTATAGCTTGGCAGAAAGTTTGTCTGCATTTTGCTCATGCCCAGAGACTTTGCCTGAGACTGAGATTAAGGGTAATGGACTGATTAATCTGGCAAAGGAAATTTCAAGGCAGTCAAATGTTGAAGCTGTGGCATGGCTATTGTTGGGGGCTTTTAGCCAGATCTATGTTGCAAATCAAGAACAAAGAGCCCAGCAGGATAATTTAAAACACTGTGTGTTTGGCCAGAAGGAAAACTCCAGTAAAGCTGTGGACTGTGAAGATAGAGCTGAGACTTTGATTGCTGAGAAGAAACAGAGAGATAAGAAAGATGGCCACTGGATATCCCAGGAAGTAGTGGGTCTCCACCCTTTGCAGCCCCAAAACTGCAAAAGTGAAAGAATTTTCTCAGATGAGAAAGCTTTAGAGCACCATGATCCAGAATGGCATGGGAGGCCACATGAGGTTCCAGAATGGCAGCAGCCACATGAGGTTCCAGAATGGCAGCAACATAGAAAAGCTTTTCTTCACAATCAGGTAAACAGAGCCCAGCAATCCAGGCACTGGACCCATATAGCCAAGAGAGAGAAAAGCCTGGCTACTGCTCCAGCTGGCAGCAGACCTTGGTGGCATCCACATGGTGCTGATTTAGGAAAATGCACAAATTCTGAGGGTAAGACAGCTTCCACCTTGATTGCAAAAGGTCTGGGAGGGTAAGCATTGTGCCCCTGAGAGGGCAATATGTAAAGATGTAAGTGTGAAGCCAAAGGTGCACTGGAGACCCCAGAAGTTTGCAAAACCCAGGAACATGGACCATCTGGAACCACCCAAACATGGAAATCTGCAAAAACCAAGCAAAGAGGGTTTAAGAGAGAAACTGCAGGAACTGAAATCCCTAGAAGTGCAGTGGGGGTGGAATCACCCAAGCCTTTTGGAGCTTGTAATCAGATTGCTTCAAATGCTGAGCATGGAACTCTAGGACTTAATGTTCACCCTGCTGGATGTTAGACTTGCTCTGTTTGAATGCTTTATATTCCCCCGTTTGTAACTTTTGGAATGGTGATGTTTATTTTGTGCTTTTGCATTTCAGAAATGTTTAACCTTGTTTCACTTATACAGTGGTTTATAGTTAAGAGTTTGCCATAGATATCGGAGGAGACTTTGGACTTGGACTTCTCAGCAATGCTGAAAATGTTAGGACTTTGGCAACTCTTGGAGATGGACTAAATGTCTTTTGTATAAAGGTTGTACATGAGTCTTTGGGGGTCAGGGGTGGAATGTCATGGTTTATGTCAGTGGCCCCCAGGCCTCATGCCTTTGCATTATGCATTTGTGATTGGTTCATTGTCTAATGCTTGGATTGGTGGTGTCAGCACTACACCCTCCTAGGGGTGGAGCCAGGATGTGATGTAATGGCAGGAAGAAGGTGTCTCTCTCCCTTGCCAGTTTCCACCTTGCTGTTTGCAGCCACCATGAACTGCGACCCCACCATGCCACCCTGCCTTGGAGCCAACTGAGTAAGGACTAAACCCTCCAAAAACTGTAAGAAATAAACCTTTCCTTTCCCAACCTTGGGCATCAGGTATTTTGTCTCAGCGACTAGTGAAAAGTAACTAAAACACTGGGTAATTTATAAACAACAGAAATTTATTACACTTCCAAAGGCTAGTAAATTTTAAATCAAGAAATTAACAAATTCAGTAGCTGGTGAGGTTTGCAGATGGTCCCTTCTTGCTGCATCTTCATATATTGGAATTGAAGAACAAGCTTCCTCAGCCCTTTCTCTTAAGGGTGTTAATCCGATTCAGGATAGAATCCAAATGTCATACCTCCCAATCAACTCATAAAGGGTTCACTTCCTAACATCACAAGTTTTGACATACAGATTTTGGGAAGCCCACACACTCAGATTATAGCATACTTGTATCATAAGAGAATCAAAGTAAATTTTGACAGGACCATTGTTTTTAAATGTATCCAAAGTGTTAGAGGAAAAGACATATTAAACTATGTGTTGATTTAAACTTAATTATGTCTATTTGATTAGCTTGAGAGTTGCCTAGGGAATCAGTAAAGCAAATTTCTAGGATGTGTGTGGGTGGATCATGGGTGATTTTGATACTGTATGTGATCCTTTTCTCTCTTGTGCTCTTCTCCAGCTCCGACCCCAGCCGTCATGAACCAAGCACACCATTTGCCATGATGTTCTTGCCTTAGAGTCAGCACATCATGGACTGACTCCCTGGAAACTGTGAAGCAAATTAAATCTGTCTTCCTTTAATTTGGGACTGTTGGGTGTTGTGTATCAGTAATGGGAATGCTAATACACACTACTAACCATCTGCTATCTGTCCTTTGCAGTATTATCTATAACCCCAAATATGCAAAGAACATTATGGCGTCCTTTTCCAAAGCATCTGAGTTTGTTATTCACTACAAGGAGCTGATGAACCATGCAGCACATCTGGTTTCCATAGCATTCCTGCCACTTTCTACTCTACCTCCACTTCACTTCCTCCACCCTCCTGAAGCAGGCTTTTCCAGTCACAGGTCGACACAGCGTGCTTTAATCAAAGACTGCTAAAAATTTACCTCTTTACAACCTAAGGGAGTAAATGGCATGTACAAATTCATCTCTCTTTTACTCTTAATATTTCCATTCATTTCATCATGTCAGATCTTCCTTTTCAGGAAATCTCCTTGCTGATACTCAAATATAAATTGCCTGCAACATTGATGTCATTTTTTTCTAGTCTTTTTGAGACAGGGTTTCACTACGCAGTTCAGGCTGAACTTGAACTCACTTTGTAGACCAGGCTGCCCTCAAATTTGCAAAAATCCTCCTGCTTCAGCCTTCCAAGTGCTGGAGTATCATGTGTGTGGCACTATACTAGTCCTCATGTCATTTCTTAGTAGTATCATCTGAGTAATTGGTAGGAAAAAGTCTTTTCCTTAAAAAAAATTCCACTCTCATTATCATATTTTAGCTGCTAATTATTTCAGTGTGTCTCATCTAAAATTCAACTGTTAGAAATTTATTACCCCCAACGCAACAGTGTCAGGAAAAGGACTTGCAGGAGTGGATCCCCCCCCCAACCACTGGCATCAATTGTTTTTGTCTCTCTTGCTTTTCTGCCTTTTGTCACGTGAGGACACAGAAAGAAAGCCCTCAACAGGTGTCAGCACCTTGGTCTTAAATTTCTCAGCCTCTATCACTGTGAAAAAATAAATTTATGCTTCTATAAATTACCCAGCCTCATATATTCTGTTACAACAGCACAAAATGACAGGGCTTTCGCTGCAAATATATGAAAATGACTTTTGTCAAAGTAGAAAGAGAAAATTATTAAACTTTTTAAGTTTGAAAGAAAATTAGAACTGATAATTTGGAATGGGTTAGAATTCAGTCATCTACACAAAACCAGCCTCTCCCTCCTAAGTGTGCTGGAGAGGCCACTTCACCCCATGTCCATTCCAGCTGCCCATTCCTGCTGCACACCTCACCATGCCTTCCAGGCTCCCAGCAGATAGTGGGTGACTGTTCAGTAGGCTCTGAAAACCTATCTTTTAACTGACAAGTTTACTTCATTTGCATTAAAGTGTTATTGAGCAAGAACAATTCTGCCATTTTGCTATTTGTTTTCAATGTTTTTTCTTTTTTATTCCTCAAATCCTATAACACTAACTTCTTTTGTGTTTGGCTGATTTTGGGGGGGTGTTGTTTTTTGTTTTTGCTAGTATACTACTTTGATTTCCTTCTCAGCTTCTTTTCAGTGTATGTTTTAAACTTTTTTCTCAGTAATTACCATGAGGATTATAATTAACATGCTACATTTACAATAGAGATTAATTGATACCTGCTAAGTATTAATAGCATATTTTCCCCAAGGTCAAGTTTATTTTGCAACAAGCATGAGAGCAATAAAAGTACACTTCATTTAGTGATGGGCCTAAAGACCTTCCAGACTTTTCTCTAACTAATCATGTTATTTGGTGCTTTCACTTGAATCACACAGCTATGTGACGGGGTATTGTCATTATTATTCTTTAATCTAATTTTTTTAAGCCTATGTTTGCAATGTTTGCAATTATTGTGGGGAGTTAATACATGAACATAACACATCTTAATACTCTTTTTTTATTTTTCTTTTCTTTTTTTTTTTTTGGTACATTGTCACTTCCTCTCTCCCTGTTCTTTCCATGGATTAGTTTGCTTTCCATCATATAAATAAAAGGCAAAATAAAGTAGGGAGGTCTTTTTCAAATGAGAAGGGGGAAAAGAGATAGAGGAGGGAGGAGAAAAGGGATAGGGGAATAAAAAAAGTTTTTAAAATGGGGATTGGGTTTTAATAGCATATTAAAAGCTCTGTTCTTGCTGTTCTTTACTCCCATGTTGTAATCAAAATTACATACTTATATAGCATGCCCAATTAAAACAGATTTATAATTAGTTGCCTTCACCAAAGTTTTTACTTCTTCATATGTAACTCGATACTGTCTAGTTTCCTTTAACTTCAGCTTAAAGCACTTCCTTTAGCATTTCTTATAGTGCAAGTCCACTAGCAGTGAACTCCCTCAGTTTTTATGTGAAAATGCATTAAGTTTTATTTTTGGTTGTTACTGTTGTTGTTGTTTTTGCTTTTTTGTTTTCATATCAGGAATCAAACTCAAAACATTGTGCTTACTAGGCAGGCACTTGTGTCACTGAGTTACTGTATCCCCAGCCCTCTCTTTTATTTTTGAAACAGAGTTTCATCCGATATAGAATTCTTGGTTGACATTTATTCCTATTAACACTCTGCTTTGTCATCCCACTGCTTCCTGGCATCTAAGCTTTCTGATGAAAAATCAGCTGTTAATCTCATTAAAGATTCTTTGTATATAGAGAATCACTTTTGCTGCTTTCAAGATTCTCTCTGTCTTAAACTTTCAATAGTTTTCATCCATGTGCTTAGTTAGATTTGGATATATCTCTAATAAGAAGATTCTATAAGGGCTAGAAGTAAAAGAATTGATTTTTCTCAGCTTGTTTGCTGTTCATTCTGTGGCAAAGAGAAATTCATCTGACACCTACATGTGTTTCTTTCTTTCTGTCTTTTCACTCAGAATAGATCTTAATGTTTGTTCTTTATGAATTTTCCTCCAGACCTATAAAGTAGAATTTTTAAAGTGTACCAAAATTAATGTTGACCAAAAAAATTGGATTCCTTTTATTTTATTTTTCCAGTGGCTCCCTAAGAGGATTAATGTTTTAATTCTTGCAAGCCCCTCAAAATATTGGGATATTACATATTACTGAGAAGCAGAAAGAGCCGTATGTTAAAAATTAATTGGAAGAAACCACTTGCAGATTGTAACAACGAAGCATCCCAAGTTCCAAGGGCACTGGGGACTTCAAGTAAACAAGCCCTCATTAATTTGGCTAATTAGTCGCTTGCTGTATTTGCTGGTTTATAAGCGGCACCCTTTTAAGCAGAAAATTGAGCTGTAAAGTGCTAAGAGCCATATGTGTGGTAAAGATGGCATCAGTACCCTGCATCTTGCAATTCAAAGCATAAAGCATACATTTAAGAATCTATTTAGGATACTTGCACTATCAGATTCATTCTTGTAACCTAAGTGAACAGAGAGAAGCCTAGGGAAATCAAATCCTGTTCTTAGATGTCAGAAAAGAGAAAAAGCAAAGAAAAAAACTGATGTAAATTGGATTCTGGAGTTTTGTTTTGTTTTGTTTTGTTTTGGGGGGATTTTTTTTGCCCTAAAAAATGTCAACCCCTCTTTCAGATAAAACTTCACATGTGAGCAGAACTTGTGATTAATCACTGTGGTGCAAGAGGGAGGAAAGAAAAATTTGTTCACTGTGATGAGTAAATACAAAGTTCCATATATCCCACCTCCTGCATGTAAGGAGAGAGGAGGAAACTAAATAGCTCATGCGTACCGTGTCCAAGCCTAGTGAACTATTCTGCCACCCAAACAGAGCCTCAGTCTAGTGAGCCAAATGCTGTGTCCACCAGATAGTATCTTACTTCCTTAAACTGTGCAAGAAAAAACAAAAACTGGAAAACATCTTTCCATTTTTCTTTTTATGTCAACTTAAAATAGCAACATTATGTTCCATAGCTTCCTGATTGGCAGCTAGGTACTTCTTGGTTTAGACAATACTACTTTGCTAAGCCAGTTCCCATAGTAAATCACACCTATGTGCAGTAAATATCATCTATCACATATTCTATTTTATTAGTTTCAATCACTGAAAATTTTTCTTGGCCTTATTCTCAAGCTCTGGTTATTCCATAATTCAGGTTCATACACAAAAGCATTAAATAATGAAAGGTACAAAGATGAATAAGACTTTTTCCTATCTTAAAGGGTGTAAAATTTGTCTATGCAAAGATTAATCCACCTGCAAGACAAACAGGGTGTTACTCACAGTAAAATACAATGATTAATTCTCTGCCACCCAAAATAATCAAATAGATTCCAAATTCTAGACTCACTTCAAAATCTATGATTCCAAATGCATTAATCAAAGGAATAATCATGTTACACTCACAATTTCTTCCACTGTGTTTGTCCCCAGAAGTTCTCTGCCTGCTTTCCAAACACAGTTCAGGGGGACCAGAGCCACAGAGAAACCCCAGGCATAAACAGAGCTCACTTAATTGGTGAAAGAGCAAATGTAAATATCCTTATTAGCAAGAAAAAAGCCAGAATATATTTTTGAATGTTGCTAATGACTGGAAGAAGCTAGCTGCTTTTATCATGCAGTGGTGCAAATTAGTTTTTTATGGGTTTCCCATGGTGTTCAAGGTGTTGTTCCTTCCCAGTATTTTTGGGAAGAAAGCTTTATATTCTAAGAATAGTTTCATGATGATCCTCCCTTGGGCACAAAGATATTCAAATCTGGACAGAGTACATTTTATCTGAAGGGTCTCAAATTCATGCAGGGGGAAGTGTATCCCCAGGTTTGGGGGGATTTTCAGTCTTTTTCCCAACAGCTTCATTCAAATGTAAGTCACACACCACGCAGTGCACCAATATCAAATGTACAATTCAATTCGCTTTAGAATATTCACGTATTGTGCAACCACCTCTGCAGTCAATTTAAGACATTTTTATTACATCAAAGGAAAGTGTTGCAACTTTTAATACTCACCTCTTATCTTCCCATCCTCTGTCTCTTAAACCACAATGAATCTACTTTGTTTCTATAAATTCCCTGTTCTGGAAATATAATACAGATGGAGTTACATAATGTGAGCCTTTCATGATTGGCTTCTTTTACTTGGTATAATGTTTTCAAGGTTTTTTTCACATTGTACCAGTTCCTTCCTATAACCAATTCCATTGTATGAGTGTGTTGTACCCTAACCAAAGCGTCCTTTCCATTGTCCTAGATTTCAACCTTTGCTCTCTGTAAAATTCCAGGAATTTGGCAACTCCCCTCTCTGCAAAGCTGTTACCTTTGTTCTCTCTAAATTTCCAGGAACTGGCCAGACCACTAAACCACAAAGCTAAAACCCCCTCTCCTGTGCAGTTATAACCTTTAAACTCTGTAAAATTCCAGTGAATGACCAGGAGCTGTAACAAAAGCCTTCTTCCCCTTAGCCCCCTCCCACCCTTGCTTTGCAGTTTTTCCCTTTATAAACCCCTCAGAAGTTTAACCTGGTTGCACAGATCTGCAAATTCCATCTCCTCTGTGTCACTGGGTACCAGCATAAATAAAGTGCTATTTTTGTCCCCCCCCCCTTTTTGGACATCATCTCATTTTGGGGGTACAGCAGAATGTATCACACTTGTTTCTTCCTTTCTTAGTTGATGGATATTTGAATTGTTTCCACCTTTCAACTACTAATGAATAATGCTGGTGTAAACATTTGTGTGTATGTTTTATGTGGCAACAGTTTTCATTTCTCTTGGGAATAAACCTAGGATTAGAAATGCTGAGGAATACAGTAATCCATATTTAAGAAAACCTCCAGACTGTTTTCTAAAGCAACTGTATTATCTAACATTTATATTCCCAAAAGTATATGATGATTTTTTTTTACATCCTTGTCAACACTTACAGTTATCTGACTTTCTTATTCTATCAATCATAGTGGACATCTCATGGTTTTTTGTGTTTCTTTATTATTATTATTATTATTATTATTGTTGTTGTTGTTGTTCCTTGAAGAAGAGCTCATGTAGTCTAGGCCAGCCTTGAACTCATTATGTAGCTCAGCCTGCGGTCAAGCCTTCAATCCTCCTGCTTCAGCCTCCCTAGTGCTACAAGCAGATGAGTTAGTTAGAAATGTTAAAGGCAGTCAGACAGGTCTGGGCCCTCAAAGGAGCCAGTGCAGAAGACCAGATACCTTGCAACCTTGGAGGAGACAAATACTTTCCGCTGTGGGCCAGATTTTAAGATAAAAGGCAAAGTAAACACACCCACAGCCTAAGGATTGTTAGTCTAAACAGTTCTCTAACACCCTGAGAAAGACAGGAGTCACCATCCCAACACCCTACAGGAAGAATCACTGTTCTTTAAGCATGCCCACTTGCTATGTGACTCACTTCCCCATTTGTTCCAGATTTAATCAACTTTACCTGAAAAATTAATCTTGTTGGTTGACCACAGTTCTGTCCCACCTTATGCCCACCTTGTGAGTTCCTGTGTCTTCCCCACATTGGACCCATCTAGCCTCATGATTTTACTCTATACAAGTACCTAGTAAAGATAGAGTCCTTGGCAACCCATTTGGGATCCCTTCTGTCTCTCTCTCTCAAAGACAAGCTTTCTTTCTCTCAAACATATTCTGCTTTTAATCTCTGTTGCTCCAAATATTCATTCTTTAATTTTAGAGAACAGGAACTCATAGAAGACATCTAGTAGGTTGGAAGTTTCATTCCCCTGTATCACTAGTACTGGGATAATAGGCAAAGGCTATCACATCCAGCTCACATGATTTTGATTTGTTTTTCTCTGATGACTAATGATAAAGAGAACTTTTTAACTTTCTTTTTAAACATTTGTATCTCTGCTTTGGAAAAATGACTATTTGGGTCATTTCCCCTCTTTTCAAATTATCTTTCTATCATTGAATCATAAAACTTCTTTGTATATTCAGGGTTCAAGTCCCTTTCTAAATACATGATTTGGCAATATTTCCCCCCATTCTGTGGGCTGTCTTTTCACTTCTTGATTGTGTTCTTAGGAGACAAATGTGTTTAATGATTATGATGTTTTGGAGAACTTTAGAACATGGGTCAGCTTTTGACATTGCCCTCACCTCCCTCTGTGATGTGACAGTCTCAGATTCTTTCCATTCATCTCTAAACTCTTTCCTTTGCCTCACCAAACTCCAGTCATTCTGTTCTTTTTTTTTCATTTTTTTCCATTTTTCCATTTTGCTGCCCAAAATGTAGCAGATTTTTCCTACACTTGAATCCTGACATTAAAATCTCAGTTCAAATATCACTTGTCCAGAAAGGAATCCTTTAACATTCATTCAAATCACTTATGTCTAGTCATTACTATGTATTGTTTAATTTATTCATAATACATATCTTGGTTGTATAGAATGTTTACTAGAATATTCCAGAATCTAAGTTGTACTACAACAATAATTGTGTGTATTTTTTTATGGCTATGCCCTAAGTACCTAGAGTAGTACTGGTCATCCAAACAGTACTCAATTAAAATTTGTTGAGCTAATGAATGAATGAATGAATTCTCTAGCCCATATATTATGCTAGAGACTAGGGACAAAAGAGCAAATAAGATAAATCACAAACTGAGTTGTGGTTGTTTTGGAAGTATATCCTTAGCTCACTGTTCTTGGAGGAGGTATATAGTTGTGAGCAGAAAGCTTATGGAAGGATGAGTAAATTTTTAACTATCTTAAAATAAACTGCTTTAAAAATCATTAAGAAAATTAGAGCACATTTGCTCAGCAAATATTTAGAGCTCCATTATTTGACTTTATTATCTTCACATGTACTTTCATTGCATTTCACACCTGCTAACTCATCTTGCAAAAATTTTCACATTTTCACTACAAAAAAGAGAAATGAAGGGCCTCACCGTACTCTTCCTACCATCCCTTGCTCCCTAATAATAACAATGACAACAACAAAGTTAAAAAAGAGAAACATGGTGATGTACTGTTATCTGGGGAGGAAGGAAAAATGTACCTCCTTTGGTGAGCTGGTCACAAGCCCCAGTGTCCACTGAATAACACATCTGTGAGTCCTTTGGGCCTGTGTACCTTTGAAGGCTCTGGAGCCGCACCACTGAGACAAATTCCTGACACTCACAACTTAGAGGAGGAGAGATTTACCTTGGTTCACATTTTAGAAATGTCAGTTGGTGCATGTTCAGCACTATGGTGGAAGGGCCTGGACAGAGGAAAACTGCTTGTCTCTTGGCAGCCACAAAGTTGACAGCTAAAGATAGCTGGAGAGGGAGATAAACGATTCCAGGACACACCCCAGTGATTCACCACCTCTAACTAGATTCCACTCCTAATGGCAAACCAGCCATAAGCCCTCACTGTCCAATCATCTTCCAAAAGTCCCTCTTATGAGCCCATGAGGCTCTTGGGACACAGCTAAATGGAAACCATAACACCTCTGAAGAAACTTTCAGTTGATAAGATCTTTCTCACCCAATTTATGAAATTTGTGTGAGAATCAAATAGGTAGATATACAAATACCTTCGGGGTTCAGTGGGGGAAAGATTAGCTGGGCATCTCCAGAGACACCCATCTGTAAGCAGGTATAAAAATAATTCCTAAAAGAGCCTTGCTTTTACTCATTTGTGTCCTTCTGCCTCAATGATTTCCTCTGCTTTGAACAAGTTTCCCCTTTGATTTTCCCCAACCCACTCACTCCCATGCCTCAGTGTATATCCAAAGATCCCTGCTCTTAGTAATGCTGGTTTTGAATATGCTGGGCCCCAGGATCTCCAATCTTAACAGTAACATAGAGTCTGAAATCATCAAGATGCATGAGAATGAGTGAAGATGTACTCTATAAGAACTACACTTGTGTTCTCTACAACCAACTAGAAAGGGGACACAATGTGTTCACATGTCACCAAATCTTAAGGAACTGGATAATTCTCAATCAATATGGCCAAGGTATAAGTATCTACTTAGAACTAGTCTAGAATATTCTTCTTGGGGTCTTTGTAATGCTTTTTTACCTGCCCATGCTGCTCTTCTCATCTTCCATTTGCATTAATTCAGTACACTGATTCCTTGTTTCAGAGTTCCTTTAAGAAAGTTGTAAGTTGTTGGGGTCAATGGGAAGATGGCAGATTGACAAGTAGCAAGGTAAAAAGCCTCTCTGAGAGAAACATCTCAGACACTAGAATTTAACACCATGGAGAAGACCAGACAAAAGCAGAAGGATTCTCACAACCCAGGAAGAAACTAAGGAAAAAGAAAAAGAAAAAAAAAAGAGAGAGAAAAGAAAAACATGGACAGAAGGCTGGAGCCAGATGTGTTTTCACTGAAGCTGGTGCCATGGTGTGCTAGGCACCCAGGAGTCCAATGACTCATGGTCATGCTATAGCCAGGGGTTGAAAGCCCAAGGACCTCAGTGGGAGGACACTTTCCAATGGAGAACAGAGCTGGCATGGAGATCTGCACTGGCCTGCAATGACTGCTCAGAATTTGGTCCTCCTGCAGGAGGGCGTGACCGGCTGGGCAACATTTTGGAATCCGGTAGGATGGGCCTGAACCCGGAACTGTAGCAGCTTCAGTTGGCCACTCATGGCACAGAGAAAATTGGTGGGAACTGCATGGACTAGGTCTCGCCCCTGGGCAGGAACCAATAGCCAGGGACAAGGTTGCCCCTGAAGCTGTCCTTAACTGGTCTGTCCAGGTGGCACACACTAACATGGTGAAGACCCCCAGTGGTTGACTGGCTCGGAGAGGGAGGACCAGCCTGCACCACCCCTGCTTGTACCTCAGTGATCAACAGCAAACTAGAGAGGACAGCAATCCCTAGCCAACACACTTCAGAGTAATCATAACCAATACACAATAGCCTGGAACCTCCACTATACATTTGTCTGGAAGAAACCAGAAACATAACAAGAGAAAGAAACAAAAAAATGTCTCCAGCTGCCAACCCAAACAATATGGGTCTGGGAGAGGTAAATGCAGAAGAGATTGAGGGCAGCAGTATTGAAAACAGCATCAGCTGACATAAAGAAATATCTTCGTGACATTATAGAAAAACTCAAAAAAGAAATACTAATACAAGTAAGGCAAGATATAAGAAGATTAATAAAAGAAATGCTAAGCACCTCTAAAGAAGGCACAGATGGGAGAATGGAGGAGCATAAAAAAAGGAGGGAAACCTTTGATGAAGAATATAAAAAAATCTAGAATACATAAAACAGATTCAAAGAGATGACCAGGTAATTAAAAACTCCATTGAAAGCTGGCAAAACTGCTTGAAAGAAACTAAAGACAGGCTATCAAAACTTGAAGACATATTTTGCAATGTGTGATCACAAAAGGAAAGATCTCTTAAAAATAACAAGGAACCAGGAGGTAACAATACAAATGCTAGAAGATGACAAGAGGATCTACAACTTAAGAATAAAAAATGTGAGTGAAGAAGCAGGGATAAACACAAATGAAATACAAAGACTATTCACAGAAATAATCAAGGAAAACCTCCCAAGCATAGGAAAAGGAAATGATATTCAGATATATGAGGCATATAGAACTCCAGCCACCTACAACCAAAGCAGATCTATACCCAGACATATAATAATCAAGATCCCATAAATTCAACACAAGAACAGAATATTAAAAGCTGTCTGAGAAAAGAAACAGATCACCTATAAAGGAAAACCCATCAGAATCATGACAGACTTCTTGACACAAACCATCAAATTAAGAAGAGCTTGGAGTGAAGTATTCCAAGCCCTGAAAGAAAATAACCTCCATTCCAGATTGATGTACCCTGCAAAACTATCTCTCAAAATTAATGGAAAACAAGATGCTTCCATGACAAACAGGAACTAGGGGAGTTCATGACCACCAATCCAACCCTACAAAATGTACTAAAGGACATTCCAGAGAGAGAAAAAAACCCAGGGTTTCAGGAACAGTGGCAGAGAGGCCTCAGTGAACAGGGCAGACAGTGGAAGGAAGGGGAAAAGTAGACAACCAGTGGCAGAAAAATAGCATAGCAGAGATGAGGCAGAGAAGAATGGCTATAATCTTTAACATAGATGGTCTTGTTACACTAACAGAAAGAAACACAGGCAGAGTAGAACAGGGGATACAGTCCATAGAGATGCTCTGTATAGGAAATATAATCAACCTGAAAGAGGGTTTATGTCCTGAAAGTCAAAGATGAGAAAATAATGCTCTAGGTGACAGGGGTAGCTTGTCCAGCAGCTGCAGATAGGTTGGAAAGACATGACACTTTTGTGCAGTGGAGAACTACTCAGCTATAAGGAAGGAAAACCTTGAGGCTTTTGCAGATAAAGAAATACAACTTAAGATCAAGCTCAGGGGTAAAAAGGTTCAGAACCACTTAGGTAAGTAGCAAATTGCCTCCCTAATCTAAAAACTAAAGGAGTTGTACAATGTTTCCTGTGAAAGTGAAAGGGGAGGAATTGTCTAAAAAAGGAATAAGAGAACATTGTTAATAGTGTATCATGATTTAAAACCGACGTTGTTTTCATCACTCTGTTTAATTTGGTTATATTCTGTTCCAGTCTGTCTACTTGTACTAGACTTGAAAGCACAGACAGCTATTCTGAAAATAGTAGGATATACTATGGAAACTATCCTGAATTTCCTATTAACTTAATCTGAAGCCCTGTATTACTTACACTGTCTTATTATGACTGAACTTATTTGAATCTGGTTTGTTAGATCACTGTCTTGTCTTGACTCATTTTATTCAAATCTGCTGTTTGATAGTAACAAGTCTGAGAATATAGGCAACTACTCTGAAGGCAATAAGATTCACTAGGATACCCATTCTGGTTTGACTATTACCTGCCTTTTAAGTCCTATAATGTCTCCAATGCTTTGTTTTTATTGATATTGTTCTGTACCACTATGTTCAATTTTACTATGCCTGATGAAATAGAGAATTCTATTGAAGATAACAAGAGACATCATAGTGACCATTGTAGATCACTTTGTACTGTGGTTTTGATCATGTGCTATGTCCATCCTTTTGTTTTGAATGACCCTGTTTTGTTTTCTTTCTTATTTGGTTTTATTCTTTTCAAAATTGAACCAAAAAAATAAAATTTTTAAAAGGCTGTTAGTTTTTGCACACATGCTTTGAAGCTATATGCAGTTGTGCAAGAAGCAAAGAAAAGAAAGAAAGAAAGAAAGAAAGAACGATTGGAAGGGAGGGAGAGAAGAAGGAAGGAAGGAAGGAAAAAGAAAAGGAAAGGAAAAACTGAAAAGGAAGGAGAAAGAAAGAGGAAGAGAAGGAAAAGGGAGGGAATGAAAGAGAGGAGAGGGGAGAGGAAGGGAGAAGAAGGGAAGAAGGGAAGGGAAGGGAAGCATCTTTTTGTAATCCACCCAGAGGGAGTGACATTTTCAACTCAACAGTATATGACCTAGCAAATGTCCTTTTCTCAAAATACCAGTTAAAAAATGCAGTTAATCAATTAGTTTTTAACAGAAGGCTGTACCACTCCAAAGCCCAAAATGAAAGGACCAGCTCTAGAACACTGGCTTTGCCTCCCCCTAAGCTCAGGGTTTCTAGTCCAGGGCTCCCAGGGTTTGTGAAATGTGTGCTCTCTCCTCTTTATGAGTGTCCAGCACCCTAAAGAGCAAGCATTTTTAAACTTTTGATTAAAAACTCACTTCCTAATTGCATTCTAAATGGAGACCTACTCTCTCTTCAGCATAATACTTCCTCTGTTATAGCAGTCACCCGCTCCATAGGTAGTAACTGGTACTTATTACAGTTAAATTATGTAATATTCAATATCCTGGAGGTTGCACATGAATTACAACTAAAACTCAGCCTCTAATGAGGAAGGCCACTTGATCTATGAATTTCACCCATATTTCCTTTTCTCTGAAATGTACATAATGCATTTCATAACATTGAGATGAAGAATAAAATAACTATATGTCTGACAGAATACCAAAGAAGAATGAAACTACTTGCAATTATTTTTAAATACTTCCTATGACTTTAATGAAATTTTAAATTTAGTGGAACTCCACACCATGTAAGTATGTATGATGTTCTATACGGAAATTTTCATAGAAGCCAAAGACCATTAAAGTTAAGTATGTTGTCTTTAAATGGAGTAGATGTCTTTTAAGTGCACTGAAATCTAAAGATATTTCTTTAAATTTAAGTCCAAGACACCATGAAAATAGGAGGAGATGGCTGTTGAAAGGATTAATAATGAGAAATGACAGAAGTGTTTTATATCTCTCCTGCTTTGTGTTCCCCCATCTTCTTGAATGCAAAGATACTATGACAAATAAAAATTTAATAAGTAAAAAATACATGCTAAATGAAAAACCATGATTAACTTATTAAGAACCATTAAGTATATAATTACAAGGATTCTATTACATTAAGATACCAATTTCTTTAAAGCCAGAAATAATACCTACTGAAACTTTAATTATTTAAATGAGAATAGAAAGAGGCATGTTATCTTCTCTGACAAAGATTAAAATCAATTTAATTGCTTCTCTGCTGCCTTGACATGATTCTTGCTGTGAGTCAAGCAACCAAAAAGGGAAATTAGTCCCGCAGCTGTTAATCAAGGGATATCCATGCACTCCATTTGATTACATCAGGGAAAAAACCATTGCCACTTGGCTGACTCTTGGGTCTCCACCCCTTTTCCTGTTGTAGTCAGATTAACTGGGGGAGATGCTGAGGTTGGACATAATTTTTGAGCCCTGTGATAGCACTAAGGTGAGGCATGGTGTCAGGACATTGCAGGTTGCCGTGTCTGAGCCTGAGTAAAGGCAGTTCTATCAAGGCAGGATTTTGTTCCAAATTCAATTTATCCATTGGTGCCTCGTTTGACGGTTGCACAAGGTAAAGTACAAAGAATCACAAGGGTATCAGAAGGCCAGAGGATGAGAAAGAATGCAAGAGTGTGACTAAGATTGATGCCTTTTTGCCTGCAGAACATAACACTGTATTTCTCAGAGTAGACAGCAACAGTTTTTAGAGGTCAAACACCAATTCCATCACCTGAACTGGAATATGCACTTGAAAGCAAGGTATAGTGGCAAGCCACGCCCACCCTGCCCCCACCCATTTAAAGTAGGGCTTTTGCCAAACGCTAGCACTGTACGAACATCCAGCAACATCTGTACTTGGCAAACTAATGTATCTGATTGTAAGAAAACGGTATTGTGAAATATTTGTGAGTCTGAAAATATAAACCGGGATCCTGCCTCATCATCTCTTATCAGCCCTTGTTAACTTTACAGACAACAAGAGACACTAGAACAAGTGAGGTTGTCAGAACTAATAGATCTCAGACATTTTGCACCCACAGAGTTCAACTTCATCAAGGACCCTGTTTCTGGAATTTTAACCTTCCCCTTCCTGTTTGTGAGACATGGGGGTGAATAACAACAGTTTGCAAACATGTACATTCAGCAGGGGGGAAAATTGCTTCTGAGACCCCTACTCATTCATACTCTAGAAAGAGAAAGCCCATGGAGTAAAGATTGAAAGATTTGGTTCACAGGGAAAACACTGTCTTTGGATTTTTTTTTTTTTGCATCACTACCAGTGACATCAAGATTCGTGAGGCAAAATGCTCATCCAGACCACCTGGAGAAAAAGCTTACACATAGCAGGCAGAAGAGACAAAACTTACTCCTCTCCAAAGATAACTCAACATGTTTTCCATTTCAAAAAATATCATCAGTGACTCAGGTCAGCCCATGAGTTGGGGAAGATACCCACGGGCCCTTTTTCACCCCAGCCCAGCTCACCCGCCCCCGGACCTGTAGATGACTTCACCTGGCTCGTTTCCATCAAAATACAACTCATCCTGCTATATTGGATCACCTCACTGTTAGCCTGGCACTGTCCCTCCCCATTTCAATTTGACCAAATTGAAACAGATGCCCAGAGGCCGTGGAGATCAAGACTGGTATAACAAAATTTGGAGCCAGTTTCCCAGCTTAAATCAATATTTAACGGTAAGGCTGCTTTTATTTATTTATTTTTTGGCAAGCTTTTACTGGCAAATATCACTTTAAACTGAACGCCAGAAGCCTTAATTATAAAGGATGACATTCAGGATATATTTGGAGAAACAATACCTCATTTGACAAGACAACCTGGTAGTTTCAGGGTTTGTAATCCCGCAGAATAAGGAGAGGAGGGGGCTATTGTTTTCAACATCCTTGAAGGATGCATTTAATTATCTCATCTTCAAACATGCAGATAATTCTAATTGGAGGGAAGGAGTAGACAGGGAGCTGTGAGAGCTATTAGTCAAATGCAGCTGAAGCCCTGGGGCCACCTGCAACCTCCCAGTCCCTATCCAAGTTGGGTGAGGACCCTAAGTAAGATAGGCAAGAGGGGTGTGCCACTCCTCCACCCCTAGCTCAGCACTGCAACAAACATCTACCAAAGTAGGGTGTGATTACCCAAAGAATCTGCACAAATAGAGCCCTGATTAAAATTGAGACCATATGGATGCTGTCCCTTAGACGCTTTTATCTCCTCACCACACTCCCCAGCATGTGTGGTCAATCACCTCCTGATGGATCAAACAACAAGAACTGGGAAAGAAGTGATACCAAGTTAGAAATAGAGCTTTCTTGGGCTTGCCAGGCTGGCCAAGACCAGACTAGAAATTTTGTTTCTTTACTCACATTTTTGGAATGAGCTGCAGAGGCTGAATTGTTCTTTGTGCCTCACCTATACTGAACAGTCATAGACAATGAAAACAAGGGATTTATGTAAGTAGCTATTAAAAATCAAAACCAAAGTCACGTACAAGGTTTACAAAATGAATCCAAACCCAACTTAGCACACACCATTGTGGAGCTAATAATTGTTCATTACTCTCAAGGAATCTATTTCACATCATGCATTCCAAAATAAGCAAGCAGTGTATGTTAGCGAGCAGCATATGTTCTGCGACCAGACTCTATGAGCCTGTCTTGCGAGGCTGCCATGTACCTTCACAAGTATTTTGCAATTCTCAAAAGAAAGAAGTTGTCGTTTTCTTGAATACATCAATTACAGGGCGGGGATTGAGAAAGACACTCTAATACAGCTCACTCAGAAACAGAAGGGATGCAAAGCAACCATATAAAGGAGAAAAGAAGCCAGTCCAGTCCCTGCTTGGGCACAGAGCCTGATTCCCCCTCCTGCCAGAACACAGTCAGCAACGCTGGTCTTTCTATATGTTGTCCTATCCTACACAACGTTATGTTGTTTGGCAAATCCAGACTAGCCTCCAGATACCACTCTTTTTCCTCTGTAAAGTAAAATGCTCTAGAGACTTCTCCCCTGAAACCCTCAGTTCCCCCACCACTCACATCATCCCCATCCATGCCGTCCAAGAGACTTAACTTGCCTTCTGCTTCTCCTCCAGCTCCTAGGTGAACAGAGTGACTTCCGTAGGATCTCTTCCAGACAGTCCTGGGGTGCTCACACCCACTTCTATGAAGAAACTGAGGGGGACCCCATCCATGCTGACACACGAACACAGTTGTAGGGCTTTAATTTTACTTTGCCTTCCCATTGCAGCTTGCCTGTCTCTCCCATGTCTGCCACCCGCAGCAGGAGATGAAAAGAACAGAGGAGGTAGGAGCTCTTGTGAGAACCACGGGAATTTGGCAGAACCTTTGTGAGAACCATATGGCAGCAACTTTGCAGTACATAAAATATTTCTAAGGGAGAAGACACTATTATTCCTGAAGACTGTCTTTCATTCTCCTCAACCTGATTGAACAGCCCTGCCAAAAGATAGGAATACTATCTTCTGGGAAGAGGGTACATATGTCAGTTATATCTGACCTTGGTGTATCTAAAAGTAGCAGGTTGGCATTATATCCCATAATATATTTTACTAGTTCAAAAGGTGAAAAAGATACTATGTGATATTTCTAATTCTACTTGGTATTAATAACTACCCTATAGTACACTTTACTCATCTTTGTGATTAAGGCACTGGGAAAAATAAATGTTTTTCAGTAATTTATCTTTATGGCAGAATTCTTTTGTCAATGAAAATCTCATTCAGAATTTAGGTAGTGAAAAAATGATGAGAGCAGAACAGAACTGGTCAGAGCATTGGTAGATAGTTGGAATCCTCTTTCTCATCTTATGTCTCTTTTTTTCTCTTCTTTTTCTTTTTCTTTTTAATGATTTTTTCTAGGACTATTATTTTGTGTTGATTCTAAATAAGTAAAGCAAAGAGAGACACCTGCCTCCATCAATTCTACCAGCGTCAGGCATGGCTTGCTGTGTAGCTCAGAAAGACAACCTGGTGAGTGTGCACTACCGTTAGTGTGTCTGTGACTTCCCTGCCAGCCCCTCAGTCTCCATGGGCTCCTCACACAGCCACCCATCAGGTAGGACTCCACTAATGACTTTGAGCCAAACTCCTGGAAATGGTCCCGGCACACTGCCTTGGGACTAGGCAGCCGAAGTCGCTGGTGGGTCAAGGAGGAAGGACATGAGAGTGATTGAAAAAGCGTCATTCAGGCAGCACAGAACACAACAGTCTCCTCCTTTCCTTGGGATCTGGAGTTCTGTAAACAAGCATGCTTTCCCTGGACAGTGGGGCCACAAAGAGAGAAGTTCCAGGGAAACGAGACACTGCACACCGTTGTGCAACGGGATTCAGAAACAAGAATAGTAAGAGAAATAGCATATAGTGACTAAATTGTGACTAATTATAGTGCAAAATACCCATCCTGAGTCCTAAACTTTTAGCAGTTTTAAGGATAATAGAAGTTAAGATGCGGCAACAACTCAGCTCGAGGTAGACAAGTAGTTCAGTTCAGACACAGTAAATAGGTTGGATGGTTACAATCTGGTTAGAACATCTGCAGTTCAAACCAATACTAACTTAAGACTTTAAGAATTCCCTAATGAAAGTGGACTGGAGCCCTCACACAACACTGAGGCCTACAGATGGTCTGAATTTTTAAAATATATTTTAAACTGCAGTCCACTTTTAGTATATGTATGGGTCATTTCTTTCCAGGTCATTTTGAATGCCTTCCCTCTGAACTTTTGTGGAACACATAAAAACCTAGCAAAGAAACTCTTGAGACACTAATAGAAATAGTCCTGCTCAAGGGAACTAACTCTCAGTCAACTGAAGGAATGAGGGTAGCACCTGGGTGAGAAAGCATCTTTTAAATGCAATCACTAAAGATAAGTGTTTAGTAACAGTGATTAAAAATGCATTCCAGAACAGGAGGTTAGTGTTAATATTATGTATTTTCTATGGGCATAAGTCAGGATGCTTTTAAGAAATAATCATTCTTACTAGCAAGACATACAGAGGAAGTTCAATTGATAGGAAACACACTGCAGGATGAATTCTATCTCCATTGTTAGTTTTTTTTGAATAATATTAGTTTCCCATTCAAAGATTGCCACGGAAGGATGGATTGTGGCATAATTTCTCAAGCCACCGACTTCTTTCTAAATAATGACGTTAGATATTTTGCTTAACCATTCAGAAATCCTCGTGAAAATATGATGATAACCAGGATGACAGTGAAGACAATGACATTCAGTTTAAACCCACCTGCCATTTTTTTAAATAATTTTATTTAAAGAGAAAAAAACAAAACAAAACAGAATAAAGGGTAGCAACAATATAGTATTCCAAGGAAAAAAGGAAAAGAACAACAACAACAAAAACCTAAGAAATTATTGCTTGACAAATTACACGCTGACTTCTTGGAAATAGTTGTTCAATTTACAAAGTTAAAACATGTACAGTAGACATTCAAACAGTGAGACTGTTAACAGTTCTGCTCCACAATCTGACAAAAACAGCAATATGGTCAGCCATCTTACCCACTCAAATATACATGCAATTATATCAAAAGAGTAGAATTAAACACAACAAAACAGAGCAAAGCGGATCACAAGAAAGCAATGTAAGAGACAAAAATTTTAAAACTAGACAATCGGAGATATTCACTCTCTATCATATTAACTCTTGTTTTCTTCCAAATAGTTGTCCATATTGTCACATACAGGGAATTCACATGAAACAACCTAGTATGGAATTGATCTGAGCAGGATGAGGAGGGCATTTCGGGTATTCAAGACCAGACATTAGGGAAGCCAATAATGGCTGTCATAGTGTCTCTCATTCTCCTCAAAACAGCTGTCCATACCTGTTGAACTTAAACAAGGCAAAGCAAGCTAAGATCACATTGAACAAAAAGTGATAGTTTTGCTGGAATTCACATCATGACATTATGGAATCAGCACTGGTTATTGTAGTGTCTCTTTTTCTTCAAGTAGTTGTTCATTTCAACATGTGTTATATAGTTGGTTCTCGTAAACTGTTTATAAGCTCTGCACATGCATGAGTCTCTACTTGTATATCTATCATTTCTATATTAGCAGGAAAAACAAAACAAAGCAAGATATAACAAAACAATTCCTAGAAAAGCATGAGGCAGAAAAGTCACATAAAACCACAATACAAGGTGATCTACAATGGTTACCATGGTGTCTCAGCAGTGTATAACAACATTAATAAAAACGAAGCATTGGAAATATTATAAGACTTCAAAAGCAAGTAATAATCAAACCAGAGTGGGTATCTTAGTGAATCTTGTCATCTTCAGTGTAGTTGCCTATACACTTAGACTTGATGCTATCCATCATAACAGATTTAAATAAAATCAGTCAATACAAACTAGCAATCTAACAAACCAGATTCAAATAAGATCAGTCATAATAAGACAGTGTAAGTTATAAAGGGCTTCAGATTAAGTTGATGGGAAAATTAGGGATGATTACCATAATATGTCCTCTTATTTTTGGGATAACTGACCATGTCCTCAAGTCTAGTGTAAGTAGACAAAATGGAACAGCACGTAATCCATCCAAGCAGAGTGGTGAGAATAATATAAATTTTAAATCTTGTGTTACCCCATTCACAGTATCCTCTGCCTCCCTTTTTTAAACAATTCTTCCCCTTTCACTCCCATGGGATGCACTGCTTGTTTTGGGTCCCACTGCCTCCCTGTATAGAGCAGCTCAATGGACCCTATCTCCTGATCTACTCTGCCTGTGTTTCTCTCTGTTAGTATTTCAAGGCCCTCTATACTAGAGATTATAGCCAATCTTCTCTGCCTCATTTCTGCTATTCTATTTTTCTGCCATTGATAGTCTATTTTTCTCTTTCACTTCACTGTCTGCCTCGTTCACTGAGGCCTCTCTGCCACTG